>JAODUH010008549.1:15826-28733 GCA_027564835.1 Typhlichthys subterraneus
TTGACAAATATTCTACAAATGCGTCGCTTTGGATAAGAGTACAAATACCTTGAATGTAAATGAGTGTACTGAAGAGGCTGCGTTGTCCTCCAGAGTGAATGGAGTCACCCGGAGGCTCGGGGGGGGCCTCCCGTGAGTACAAGCTGGTGATGCTGGGAGAGGGAGGTGTTGGGAAGAGTGGTAAGTACATGTCAGAGGCGTGTAGTGAGGTATGTGGCTGGGTGCATGTGTGACTACAAATATTTTACACATGATCATTCTGTCTGCCTTGTAGCCCAGCACTCTTAATGTAATTTGCTCCACCTCACGTGCAGTGTTCAAAAACATCGTCATAGATTAACATGGGAGATTAACCACAGGGACCCACTGTGGTTCTTCTCCACTTCCAACTACACCTTAACGGGCTTAAGACACAACACACAGACCAAACAAATAACATGCTGTATTGTCTAAGCCCAGTGTCGTATTGTAATCGTATTGGCCATTTTGTTGCATTGTTTAATTCGTTGTGTCATTCTCTTAAGATATTTTACTTATTTCTTTATCTATCTTTAGCTATCATCATGCAGTTTATCAGCCACCGATTCCCAGAAGACCACGATCCCACAATAGGTCAGATACGTTTCCTTTCAACTTTATACACAAAAATAATTCCACCTTTTTGATTGCTTGTGTCTGTCTGATTTTATTTCATCTGTAGTGCATCTACAGTGGTGCGTTTCAGAAATGGTAAACAAACAGTAAAAATGTATCTTTTGAAGAGAATCAAACAATAAACTTGAGACATAGTCATAGTGAGTCATGAAACATGAGACATAGTCATGAGAGCCGTACTACCGATCCACCTTCAGACAGGGTTGTCTACTAAGTAATGTTTATCTCGTACATTTCTAATCACCACACATTTGATGGTATATCATTATTATGTAAATTAAAAAGATACAATCTAGAGGGTTGAGTGAGAGATGAGCGTTCTGCATCAGCTAGGATCTTATCTGTTCACTGAATTGATTCTTCCTCTGTCCATATTGACGTTTCTTGGCATGTCATATAATATTTATGACAATTTATTTGAGTTACATACATTTATAACTGCCAAAAGGGAGCCGTATTGTAAAGTGCACGGCAAAACACTCACATCACCTTCATATTGTGATACGTATCACGATAACATCATTTACTGACATTTTCAAAATGGACCTGAAAACAAAACTTTCTGCATACTACCTGGGTAGTCTAATATGTACATCACATTATGTTGATACAATTAAGTCAAAAGTGTTTAATAAAGATTTCCATTCCAATTTATTAGAATGGTATTCATTGCACACTGTCACTGAACACGCTGACCTGAAATGTAAATGTTATAACATCAATAAGTATCGCTTTAAATATAGTAGCTTGGGTCAATGGCTATTCCTGACATTATGACCTTAAAGTAGCAGTAATAAGAGGAAACTACCATATCTTGAGAAAGCAAGAAAGCCTGCACACGTTGAACATCTAGACAATCTCCTCCATCCGTGTGCCACAAAAGGAGATGACCTTCAATTATGTAAGGAGGTAAAAGGTACAATCAGTGGATGCCTTAACACCGCATCCTCTCCCTCTGAGAGGATGTGATGTTAGTGTGCGACCTCTTGAAGACTGTATCGCACTGCTTCGTCTCAACTTCTAAGTCCTTATCAGCATTGAGATTTACTAAATCCTCCATTAATCTTCCTAGACGTAACTGAAGTTGGGTGCGTGGTTCTCAAAATTATCACTATGCATGAATACTTCATCTTTGATAATAGGCTGTAGTAGCAAGCTAACCGCAATGCTCCCGTGTAGTAGTTAACCTGTACATCCCTAAAGTACCCACCGAAGGGGACTTTAGCACCCGTCGCTAAACACATGAAACAAAAGTGCTAAAAATAAAGCAACATAGACATGCTGCACATCCACTAAAAGAGAAAAAACTCAAGTAAAAAGTTGAAAAACAAAAAAAGCTAGGGATGAAGTGGTTAAGTTAAGACAGTATTTCTTTGCTTGATTTAAGGGAGGTATACTGGGGCAGTGATAGTAGGTTACTGATTAGAAACAAATGCATGATTTGATGATTAGTTGACGATAGGCTTGACCAATTATATTCAACTATGCAATTTCTTAGTCGAGGACACCCCTAATATTTTCTGTTTATTTTTCAGAGGATGCTTACAAGACTCAGATCCGTATTGATGACGAGCCAGCTAACCTGGACATACTAGACACAGCCGGACAAGTAAAGTACATTTCAATTACAATTTTATATGAATAAAATAATTGGTTTCACAAGATGACGGTTACTGTTCTGAGAGGTACAGTGGTAATCTAGTCTGGGTGTACACCTCCCAGATACATCTGCAGGTGATATGTGACATTAATGTTCACCTTTTCATAAAAGCATGACGCTTAGTACAGTTTGGGGCCCTGGACAATTTGAGAAAACAGTATAAGCAGTTCCCCAGACAGCGAGGTCCTAACACTAGATCAATCAGCAGTCCTCATTATGCTGAAGGTATAGCTTATTAAGTATTTAAAGAGATCGCCCTGCATGCTGTGTAAACAGATGTTGTGGCCTTTACATGTGTCAGAGCTAGATATTGAGGAGCAGTGAGGGGCATTTGGGACTGGCAAGAGTTTAGATATGGTACCATACATTTCCATGAGATTGCCAAGTCTGTGGGTCACGACAAATTCAAGGGGCCTTCCCGCGTGCCCGTTAGCCTCGAGAGACCACCCTGATCTTGCAAGCTACAAGTTAATTTGTCTGGAAGCCCTCAACAATGCCAAATTGTTTGTCGATCGATTAGAGCACACTCAGCGGCCAGCTTGTTTTTCCTCGAGATGGAGGACTTGAGTTGGCACCGAATATACCATCTGCAACCGGTTGGATGGACCCAAGTGATTGGAGACCATTGTGGTCAGGTCTTCCACAGGCAAGCCAGTCCGTCCTTGAACTGTTGGCTGCCAGATAGGCTGCGGGGTGCATTGCAAATGCAAACAAGCCTCCATAATTAAAGTCCACATTAAAGTCAATATGGAGGAAATTTAAGTCAAATTTAATTTTTGTGTTTGACTCATTGTTACGGTCATATTTAATATGGTTCTATTTTTATACACTTTATAAATATCGTGTGAGAAACGTTTTGCAATTAAGTTTTTGTCGTGTGGTGATATTACAGTTCTGTCCAGCAGGGGGCACCTTATAGTTATTTATATTAACTAGTCTTGAGTTTTTTCATTCCGTTTCCTCGGCAGTTCAGATGAATCCAGTCATGCCTGCATGAAACTGTTTGTTGCTTCATAATCACTATCTTGTTATATTCATTTAAAATGTTTATATTAATGTGCAGAGGTTAACCACTGCTTGTTTATCAGGTTGTACTTTGTGATGTATTGTTTGTTGAGTTTATTCTGAGGCCGCTGAGCCTCTCCAGTATTGGCGATGCTGATTCCGTTGATCTGGTACGGTAGTAGGTGTGTATATTGCTGGGGGTAAATCATTGGAGGAGAACGAGTGGGATGAGAAGTGTAGCCAAGGATCTCAGATACTGTGATTTTTGATTTCCATCTCACATCACAGATTTGCCCCTTAACTATTGATCTGAACAGTTTATGACATACTTATCATAATCCTTGGATACCAAAACATAGGAGTAGTCATCGCCTATTCTGTGTCATCATGTTAGGTTCAGGAGATTTGATGCAGAATACATAGAGGGAAAGTGAAATGGTCACCATAGCCACCATGAAGTATTTTTGTGCTGGCTCCATTTATGAAAACGTCCAGGCCCCAAACTGTGTTGTACAAATCTACCAGGTTTAATGCATTCATGAATAAGTTGAACATACAGTATCACCTCAAACTTGGCACGTACCACCTGGACTACTTAGCATAAGGCCTTGAGAGCAAGATCCCTAACTCCTAGTTGGTAATTTTTAGACACTTTGAATAAAATAATCTGTTTATTGTAACTGAGTAAAGACATTTCAAGAATACTTGATCAAGCTGAGCGATGCCAATGCCAATAATCAACCAACAATCAAGCAATAATCAACCAGTTAAGCCTGGTGATGTGTAATGTAATGTAACAATGCACATTTTTTATTTAATTGTATATTGTTTCTAAAAATGTATATTCCTTAGTAATATGTCCAATACTATAGTTAGTATATAGCTTAACAAAATGTTTTATAGTGATATATTTGTCTATATACAGTACAATGTAAGATGTCCTTGAGTGTTTTGAAATGCGTCCTGAAATAACATTTATTATTATTATTATTATTATTATTATTATTATTAACATTATTGTTGTTGTTATTATATTATTATTATTATTATTAATAATAATAATAATAATAATAATAAGAATAATAATTATTGTTGTTATTGTTGTTATTATTAATTATTATTATTATTATTATTATTATTAATTAAAACATGGTGCACATTTTTTACATAGTTGTAAACATCTATCAGAATGTAAATATTCCTTCTTTGCTCATCTGCACAGGCAGAGTTCACGGCCATGCGGGATCAGTACATGCGTGCCGGGGAGGGGTTCATCATCTCCTACTCCATCACGGACCGACGCAGCTTCCAGGAGGCGCGCCACTTCAAGCAGCTGATCGACCGCGTGCGACGCACGACCGAGACCCCTGTGGTGTTGGTCGGCAACAAGTCTGACCTCGCACGCCTCCGCCAGGTGATGGCAATGTTGAACCCTTCATTTATTGACACTAACATTTATTTGAGCATTGCTTTGCTAGGCCAAATATACTGTTGACAACGAAGGCCAAGTAAGAGACCAATGCCTCTTGTGCAGAAGGGAATTTGGGAAAATGACATTTATATTTATTAAAATAGAAATAATAAAGAAATAAACACATGATTTAATAGGCAATGCACTTCACACAAGAACAAAAGTCAACTAGGAGACACAGGACAACGTAAAATACAACAAATAAACATTGAATTAGGATAGCAGCATAGACTGCCGATAGAAAGAACGCCATTGCGTAAGCACCGTTGGAAGTGAGAATGACGAGAGGGTGAATCCCATGACATGGCGATGTGTTTCAACCCGTTAGGTTTCAGTGGAGGAGGGACGGCAGCTGGCCATGGAGTTTAAATGCCCCTTCTTTGAAACCTCAGCCGCCTATCGCTTCTACATCGACGAGCTGTTCGCAGCCTTGGTGCGTCAGATTCGCCGGCGCGAGGAAGACTCTGTGCGCAATAGTGAGAGGAAGCGGAGGAGGAGGCACTCGTTCTGGGGACGCGTGCGCCTCACCTTCCACAAGAAGCAGCACTCCGAGCACTGACGACTTTGGTAGATGCGATTCATATTTGCCTTGTATACTTTTGAATTGAAAGGTGGAGGCAGCGATTGTAAGCTAACACACTATCAGACTAGCGATTGTAAGCTAACACACTGTCAGACTCAGCGAAGGTCTCCTCGCGGCATCGCAGGCTGTCCGTTCTGTGAGCGCTGAAAATATGATCCGGTGTCCTTACATGGCCCTGGCTCTGTCAATGGGGACACAAAGAAAATGGTGCAGACCGCACCACACAACACTATTCCAGCCTTGGAGCTTCTGAGAGAGCGCCATATGGCATTGAAGGGAGAGGTGTTTTTGTTTTGATTTTAGTTAAAATATCAACATTCTTCCTCCAGGATGATTGACTTCACCTTTACACAGATTACTGTTAGAAGACCTCTTCATGCACTGGAGTATGTTAACCATGTGACTGTAATACGCGCATTGTAAGTATAGGCTATATGTATAGTTGGTATTGCTGATATTGTCCAATCACTTTCCTTTATTCATTTAATTGTCGATCTGCATACATATACAGATTTTTGCTTTGCTTTTACCTCAGGACAGGAATAAAAGCAGTGTTTAGACAGGGTGTGGACTGAATATATGGAAACGGTCTGCACGGTCTGACAGAATCTTAAAGGTACACAAAACGTTATTAAAATAAATTACACGCAACAGAGACATGGTCAGACATGATGAAAAGGTGAAAATATAAGAAGCATTATTAAATTTGTATTTTATTTTTAGACAATAATGCATTAAATGTGCATTATACAATAGGTTCCTAGGTATTGCTGTCACACCAGTAAAATGTCTATCAGTTTAATGTGATCATTTTCACATTATAACCTGAAAATAACTTATGTAACTAATAACTAATGTACACACACTCCAAAAGATTATACAAGATGTTCAGATCTGACAAATCACACCAATTCAAAGTAAGTTGTGTTAATATACAAACAATAATTAATTTTATTACTCATATATACATATAAAACATGTTCGTAGCAACCTTACGTTCATTTAATTTTACACTTGAGTTCTCTGATCACAAACTGATGTTTTTCACATGACCTTACAGTTGAGGTCAAACAGTTTGAGAATGAAAAATATATATATATGTTACTATGGTATACAAGCATTTCATGTGTCAAAGGCTTTTATTGACAATGATATTAAGTTTATGCATAGAATCAGTATTTGCAGTGTTGGTCCTTCTATTTCAAGATGTCATTTCGCCCTGGCATGCTGTCAATTACCTTCTGGGCCACATCCTGACTGGTGGCAGCCCACTCTTGCACAATCAATGCTTGGAGTTTGTCATAATTTGTGGGTTTTTGTTAGTCCGCCAGCCTCAATGGGATTACGGTCTGGGGAGTTTCCTGGCCATGGGTTCAAAATGGTGATGGCCGATCCAAGACCTTTTCAGTACTGAACTTCAATTATAATTAACAATAAAATAGTTTAAAATATGTAAACTGGTATGTTTTTTTTATTTTGTAAACATGGTATAATATCTAAATAAATCAATCAATATAATAATATTAATATTTTAAATAATGACTTTACAAATTAATTTGTACACTCAGAATACAGTCAGAATGCTTGTCTTTTAAAATGTATAGAATGTTAAGTAAGGGTGGCGAGGTGAACACGTCGGCGGTGTGAATGCAGGGTAGTGTAGATACTCAAATCAGGCGTAGAAAAAACGCTCAGCACCACGCCACGCTCCTGGCGTTTTGAGAAGCGGAGGCGCATTGTGTAAAAAAAGTATATTTGCCTGTATTTTAATGCATAAACTGTATGACATAATAAAACAGCAGCGGGAAGATCACAGCCCCAGGCAGACCTAACCTTACGCTGGCTGATAGTAGATATGGGTTAAGGGCGTCTGAAGGGAGAGAACAACAACAATTTAATGAGCCTTGCTGTTGTCTGTTGAGAAGTCTTTTTTTATTTACTATTATTTTACAATGTGAATCTGTCCATGTTCTCGTGCGTTTGTTCATATGTTTCTTTGATGTACTGTACATACCACACACACAACATTCACATAAACACACCTATCAAGATATACTGTAGCAAGGGCATACATTAACATTTGTGGCATACAAATGTCATGGCATTCTGGTGGCCACAATAGAGCAGAGAGATAAAGTCAAATTTGTCTCCATTTCTCTCTTTAAACAGCTTTCCCTAATCGCAGTGACATTTATATCTCTCAATAAGCAGAACATACCCAGGCTTGCCTCTGAGGGAAAACACGTTGTCGCTTAAAATGCAGAAGAGCAGAAGAGTCAGCATAGGTCACCCCATATCAAAGGTTTCATTCACTTTCATTCACTTTCTAATTACACTGCTAATATTTCATTGGAATGCATTTAAGTCTAGTTTATTTATATTGTCCCACTTTTCACATGGAAACAAACACCCCCTTAAAACCTTCTCCTCCCTCCGAGCAAGGAAATACATCCATAAAAACCCGTGTGGGTGAAAAATTGGAAGAAACCTTGGGAAGGGACCACAGAAGGAGGAATCAATTCTTCCAGGATGGTTAGGATGCAATGGTTGCCGAGAGGGTAACAACAACTTTAGCTTTGACCGCGTTGCACATTCGCCGTGGCATTGTTTCGAGAACCTTATGCATCGTCACAACATTTAATTCTGTCCAGAGAAAATAACATATTATCTAAGAATATTTTCTATGCAACAGTGGAAATAGTGCTGTGCCAAAACCTGCTACACTTACGTACAGCTTTACCAACAAACTGGCAGATTAAGTAGCTGAATCATGAACGTGTGGTTCAGTGTGGTTGAGGTAATTATGTATTTAGTGTGTAGTTTGATGTGTAGTTCTTCTTAGTTTTTTTTCACACCCTGCATGACCTTCACACACACTCCTTTTAAGATCTAAGAACAGCTTCCTGACAACTATATAGCTGCACTCATCAAATAATAATTTGGAACATCTTAATATCGTCTTTTCTTAGAAGAGCTTCACTTTGACTTTTGATAATTACATGTTTTGAAATTGTGACATTTTGATAAGTGACGTGACATTTTATGTCACTGTCAAAGGTGACACTGATATTTCTAGGATTAATTTCAATTCATTGTCATAGGGTGCTCCATCAGAAGCTCCACCCCAAAAATTTGAATGAAGTCCAAAGTCTCACGTCACTCTGGTTTGTGAGAATAACTTTTCATTTATTTAATAAAATAGATGAATTTAAAATGTATTCAAAGATTTGGGGTGTATACAGACCCAAGTGCAGATATGGCAGATACAGGTTTGGTTTATTTCCAAAACATAAGAAAATATTCAGGTCAAGGACAAGTAGAGTCTGCAGACAACACTCCAAAATCCGCAAACAAAAACATTTTGAGAAACAGGTAAAAAAACACAGATTGAGTAGTGTATAGGGTGTGTGTGGGTGGGTGGGTGGTTGTGTGTGTGTGTGTGTGTGTGTTTGCTTGTCCCATTGAAGTATAGGTAGACGCAGAGGAATAACTTACAAAGGCGTTGCTCATTGGCACGTGGAGGCACGGGAAATTGAGACTAGGCGCTGCACCATCTTGAAAGGCGGAGCACATCCAGAAGAGTACGTCACAACCTGCAACGCTCCAGTTTGCGATCCCAGCGCTGTCTGAATCCCACATTCACACCAATGACGTCAGTACCAATCCCTATCTGGTCCCCGACGCTCCGGTCAACACACACCTTGTCTGTCTGTCTGTCTGTCTGTCTCTTTCTCTTAGACATTTCTCTTATACGCTGCTGTTATTGCATTCCTTGAGCATGTATGTATGTATGTATGTATGTATGCACATTAGAACCAGGATAGCGTAAAGGTAACTAGGCATATTGCCACCTAACTGTATAAAACATGTTGCTATGGAGCACGGCCTGTCACAACCTACACATCTAATAGCCTGTTGATACCATCCTGATCTTGTGAGCAGGGGCGATGCAAGCGTGTCTGGGGGCCCATGGAGGCAAAAGGATCAAAGAGGCGAATGGGGCCCTTCACAACAACGTCCATTCCTCCATCCGCGCAGTGCCAAATGCACATGGTGTATTAGTTACCTTATATTGTGGTGCTACTATTGATTGTCTTGTAATAACTGTCTGACTAGTGCTGTATGGCACACAATGAATTTCCGAAAGGACCAATAAATCTATCTATCTATCTACACATGAATAAGTAGAAGAGATGTTTTAATGGCCACACATTACATGCATCAGACATGTATGTGGCCCAGACTAGAGGGGGTTTTGAATATGTCATTGCATGTCAGTGGGGGTTCTCACTGTCAATGTTCTGGACAACTGTTTAGGGGCCAATGTGGGCCCCCTCCCAGTTTGGGGTCCCAGACACTTGCTTAGCTTGCCTTCCATATTCCTACACCTCTGCTTGTGATCTACAATTTGACTTCGCCACAAGTTATCAGTCTGGAACCCCGCAATTCAAAAGTGTTTGTCATAAAGGCGGTGCTAATACATTTAAATCGAACCTCCTTAAATACTATTGTACTTCCCTCTTATCCAATCACCTAGAGTGCCCGTGGAAACTGGAAACGTGCCATGCTCTTATGGAAAACTTCAGCTGGCTGTAGATTGGTGGTTGTGTTCTAATCGGGCGACAAACACTTTTGCATCTGCATATAGTTTCTTAATAAAAGTGACATCAATTAGATTTGTATAAAAGGTTTATAGGATGCTGGCCGTGTCTGCTGGCACTGATTCATCATAATAAATAAATGCATGAGTGGGTATAACGTCACACTTGTAACTTGTGCACATTTCAAGTTCTCAAGGCAAACATAAATGTGTTTTGGTTAGATTTATCACCGGATACCAAACTGTTTTGACAGTCAACTTGTTTAATATTAGCAAGATGTCACCTTCATAAATCATTGCAAATTAATTCAGATGACCGACCAATATCTTATCTCACGCGGTCACCAGCGGAAGAGCCCTATGCTAATATGACTACTGTTCAGAGCTGACTCAAAAAAACACGCGTGTGCTGAATTGCAAGCAGACTATCTGAGCAACAGGGCAGTTTTAACAAGAGAAAGCAAATGTCTGACAGGGTCAAGGTGATGACGTGGGAACATAGCCTACTTGAGGTAGCATATATAAATACAGGTGAGATCATTTCCAGGCAATAGGAAGTATAGTGCCAGCAACAGGACGCAACTACACTTTTAAATATTCCAGAAATAGATGAAAAACAGCAGGATACGGAAAGAGACACACAGAAGCCACACGCTGCAGAGAAACAACAACCATTTTCTCTGGCGTCACAAAGGCAGTGACATTAAAAACCTCTCTTTCTTCTTCAAAGGAAACATGGAGCGTGCGGCGGTCTACCTGTCTGTGTGTCTGTCAGTGTTGGCTGTCGTATGCCAGGGTCAGATGTCTCCAGGTAGTCAAGAGGAAGAGCAGCATACACTGGGTTTCTGGAGCAGTAATCTGGTGAGCAGACAGAAAGACTGTCACAGGTGGTTCATTCTAACGCTAAATCAGGTTTTGGTATTATTCAGGTATTATTTTATTAAAATGTAACTATTTGTTTTTATTTAATTATATTTTATATTTAATTTAATTTATATATATATTCTTTTTTTCTTACAGTCATGTGCCTTGTAGGCTAACATTGTAAACCAGGGGTCTTCAAAGTTTGTCAATCTAATGTTAGAAACACGGCACAGGGACCTCCTATTGCATATAACATATTTTTGTACTTTATAATGGTTAGAGTAGACTACCCTGTAACATTGTAATATTGGGACTGTTTAGCTATGTCATATTATAGACTTTTATGTGTCTTTTAATTTACATTAATTTATGTTTTGATCAACTTTATATCAGTGGTGCTATAACGTGTATTATAAGCCTAATGTTAGAGAAAGATCAGATTTAACAGAATAATCAATCTAATCAATCAAATATGTAAAATGTATTATATTTGTTATTAGTTTAATGTTGCTATACAGTATTTGAGCGGGCATGGGGCGGGATTAAAGTTATAGTGCGCCCTCAAAAGATGGTGCAGTGTTGCTTGTTCTGTAAATGTGAACATAAGCAAACCGGTGCAGACCGCACCACACAACACTATCCTAGCCTTGGCAATACATGTCCATCGTGTTGGACGGAGCACCCTTTGACGTTTGAAGGGAGAGTGAGGTGTTTTTGTTTGGACCGAGGTCAAACATCAACAAGCCTTCTCCAGCATGACTGACTACACCTTTAAATCTCTCGGCTGTCTTTGTAGGTGGCTGCAGTGCAGGGTCTCCTGGAGGGATCAAAAGACAGGACAGGTCTGTCTGTCGAGAAGAAGGCCAGCGTGATCCCACAGGTATATTAAAAGACGATATGATTCTCCGTTGTTGCGCTGCCTAATTCATAAATGAGATGAAATGAATGCAAGCGTGTGAGTCAAAGTGACCAATAATCTCTCTCTCTCTCTCTCTCTCTCTCTCTCTCTCTCTCTCTCTCCCCCCCACCCCCCCACCTCAGTGTGACGTTGGGGAACGTTGTGCTCTGAAGCACGGCCCTCGTATCGGCAGACTGTGTGACTGCCTCAGAGGAACCGCGTGCAATACATTCTTCTTACGCTGTTACTGAGCACACACACACACACACACACACAGTTATTATAGATCACAGAGACAGTTACATAGGCCATACATAGAATACATTCAGTGCATGTGTAAACACACACTGGCTTGTGTAATTTTGTGTTTTGAGCTTTCTCCCCTGCATGTTTTAGCATGAAGTTTGTGTGGTTATGAATTATGAATGATGAATTAATAGTATTATTATTATTATTATTATTATTATTATTAATGATTAATTATTCTTGTTATTATTGCCTATTCTAGTGTTGTGTAGTAGAATCATTTATTTTTGTTAAATAAATAATCTCCATAGAATTACATGACTCAGATGTGTTCCTAAAATGTCCAAAAATCAAGTCCCATTTATTTTACAGTACAAAGCCCATAATCACATTACAGTCTAGGGCTGCCAAGCCCATGTCATGTGGAAATATAACAACACCCACTATTTTTCCTTCTATCAGGCAAGGAAAATAAAAGGAGATATTCATGCAGACAGAATGCCATAGTAGTCATACTGTACATTGTACGAATAAAATCTGTGACACCAAGTCCATTTATTTCTATTATTATTAAACATCTCACGATTTTCACATCACATTATTCCTCAAGGACAAGTTGACAGTTGAATGTTGCAGTTGCTTTAACTCGATTAAATGGCTTCATAGCAACTGTGGTTTGAAACATTAAAGTGTAACTGCACCCTAAAACGGGTTTTTTGAACTGTAAACAAAGTAATAGGATTTATCTGTGATGAGACACATCAATGCTGGTGGTAATAATGTTGACAACATTCCCGTTTTTATACAAATCTGCATTTTACGGGCTAAAAACAGAACTACACGTCATATCCGTTAATAATCACCTCCTGGCTGGTTTTCATCGGTGCGCTCAGTACGCTCATACGTCATCAAATTAAAATATTAAT
>JAODUH010008567.1:0-30558 GCA_027564835.1 Typhlichthys subterraneus
CTGGGGTGTTTAACTGCTGCAAACCCTGAGGTCATATAAATAATACATGGCTAGTTAAAGGTGCACTGCTCAGTTTGTGTCTGGAGTTACACTTGTGGGAAGCAGTGTTGTTAAATTCTGGTTTTTATTTGAAACTCGGAGACATGTTGAGCACATGGTCTTTTCAACCCTCGAGCTCCTATTTGCTGTACCTTTTGTGCTTTCGTGTGGGGGGGGGGGGGAACTGGAACGTAAGCTTGGTTTTCGGAACCCTAGGAGTGTTTGCTTTGTCAGTGGAATTGCAGACTGTTCCAGGACAGGAGCAATGAGCTCAATGAGCAACACTCCACCCTACAAACCCTTCAAACAGAGAAGGTTCAAATGATAAGCTACTATGGGTCGCAGTTAAATTATGCAAATAATGAATGAACTCATACGTTCTGATGTATGCGACTCAGGTTGTGGTGTTAACTTGTCATGTTGTACATCATTGAGGGCCTCTGGAATTACATAGACATACATATTTATCTGCATGCGTGTGATAAGTTAATTTTATAACATTTAGTTTTGAAATAGCTAATTGTTACACCTTTCACAAATCGTCATCTTAATAAACATTGCAACGTTCCTCTTCACTTTCACCTAGGGCCAATATATTCTGACTCTCTCAGAGGACATTGTGGAGGGACATGAAAGAGCAATGCAGAAGAGACACCTGCGCATTGACCCTAAATGTCTCCACTTCACTCCAAAGGACTGGAGCAAGAGGGGAAAGTGGTAGTAAATTCAACATC
Organism: Typhlichthys subterraneus; assembly: GCA_027564835.1. Taxonomy (NCBI): domain Eukaryota; kingdom Metazoa; phylum Chordata; class Actinopteri; order Percopsiformes; family Amblyopsidae; genus Typhlichthys; species Typhlichthys subterraneus. The sequence goes on from JAODUH010008567.1 coordinate 774, forward strand.
TTGTCTCCTGAACCCTTTCCACAACTACAATCTGCATCTGATGAGCAAAACTTGCTTTTCAGTCTAAGACTTTTCCTGCACAAGCCGTTATGAATGACTGACAGTTGTCATTCAATATATTAACGTTTTTATTGGGTGACTGGGGGGAGGGAGGTCTTCATATAATTGATGGAGGGGGGAGGAGATAGTAGGAGAGAAACACATGGAAATGTGCCTCACTCTAGAGACTCGCATTTTTATCAGAAAATGAAACATAAACCTAACAGTTTATTTATTTATGAATTTGAGTCCACGGCTAACAAACTGGGTACAGCATAAACAATTATACCATAGAAATATGTTAAAACTACCTAAATTCAATTTTAGCAAGTTAAGGTTGTGTGGGATAATACTTTGATTTATTTATCATTTGCGTTTGTTTATATGTAAACAATATTCTGGTTATTTTATGATTGTATATGGTGTACATTTAAACTGATTCACCTACTGCAACAATATATGTATTTTGTAATTTAAATTTGTTTTAATTTGTTTTTTTAGTAAAAATATTTGAGTGCACACATACATAAATTCAGCAAGGAATCAAATCAATATGAATGTATGAGGCTTTGAATAATCTAATTTTCCTTGCTATTTTCACCAGCACATCATCCCAGAAATAGTCACGTTTTGGAGTGAAGCAAGTGGACAAAAGTTGCTTCTCAGTATGTGCTTTACCAGCAAATAATACTTCCTTTGGGTAATTCCCCTCAGTCAAAAAGGTCTGTCCACTGCACAATGAGACCAATCAAACCCCACCTGACTGTTTCCTGTGTAATAATTGTACATACTAGAACTTTTTGTAAAGAAGCCATGTTGAACTGTTAGAATGTAAATTACATGTACAGTTGTCCGAACCTTTTTTTTTTTACACTTAAATGTACACTAATGTCAAATAATGGTGATTTAAAATGACAAACGAGTTTCATGATGAGAACGTCAAAGTGATATTTTGTGTTAAAATTGTGTTCTTTGTTTACATATCGCATAGTATGTTAAATTGTACATTTACCAGTTTTAAATTTTCATTTTGATATGTCAAGTCAAAAAATAATGAAACTCCAATATTGTCTGGAAGTTTAATATAAAGGTCTTGAACAGAACAGATGCACATGTCTCTACCTTCATTATGGACCAGATGGTATTAAAATGATATGCACACCATTGTTATTTTATTAAAAACTCTTAACTATTGCATTACTTAACTATACAGCAGTGTGCAAGGGTGAGATTTTGCTTGACAACAATGTACCATAGGACAGAGGTCTTCAATGTTTTTCAGCCCAAGGACCCCTTGGCTGATAGGAGGTTCCCGTGTTTCCTGTGTTTCTATCACAGTATGAAATATTTAGTCTCTGGACCAACAAAAATATGTAGAGCAGCCTAGAGTGCCATTTATAAAAGTATGGCATTAACTAATACATAAAATAATTGAAAGATTTTCAAATTTATAGCACAGGTTGAATATGTGTATGTATATTTTCTGACATTTACATTTCTGGATGAAAATTATTTGGAGGACCACCTGTTGAATACCTCTGCCATACAACTGTACATACAATACAATTTTAACCACGTGGGGGCAGTGTCATTCCTCCACGCCAGACTGATCAAGGGTAAATTCAAACTGGCGTTTTTTTAACCCTGTGTTTTGTTCACAACGTTTTCTTTTTGCTCAAAATGTCAGTCGTAATGTGCTATAAAATCATACATCCTACAAATAGTCCCCCATATTGTCATGCATCGCTTCACTTAAGAGTCAGGTTTGTATAAACTTTACAGCCTTGAACGTTAATTACTGTAACTTATTGTAATGTACTGTAATTGTTTACTCCATTGCGATGATGTAATTTAACAGACACTTTTATCCAAAGCTACAAGTAGACAAGTTAGTAATCTCAAGAGCAGTGCACAGGTAAATTCTGCTCCTAGAAGCTAACATTGTTAGTTGGAAATGTGGCGGTAGGCGGGGTGACAATTCCAATATAGGCTACCTGGACACAAAGGCCTACCGTACGCAGCTGTCAGCCTGTCACATTACAAGAGGCACGGAAGGGCCCATGATCATCATCGCCACGCCTCGAGCATGTACCAGTGGCTATAGAAAATAAAATAACAGTTATGTCTAGTTTATGGCTGCATACCGTACCAAGTACTGTACATAGGCATATTCCATTGGGCTCAGGATGGACATATTTATTTTTAACTAAGTGTAGTCATACATGAAAAAATAGCAGGCTAAGTTGAAAACCTTGCGTCAAATAACATTATTTTATGCAGAATATAATACACTGAGTCTGAGTAAAAGAAAAAATATATTAATTTCCAGACATAGTGTTTGTTACTACCTGTAATATTGTGTTTTTATGAATGAAATAGTAGTGATCATGCAAACCTGACATGAGAAATATTTTACTTGAATATTGGACTAATATCATACTGTATCTCTGGTTTAATTGTCATTTGTCCCCAACTGGACAGCTTTCATATGACCAACCCCCGCACCACCACCAACACACAATGCTCCTATCCTCTGACCAGAGTTGCTGACCTGGTAACACGATGGCCATATGGTAAGTCTAGGGCTTCATACTTTAATTAGTGTGATGGTTTCAGCACTTTAGTTCTAAAACAACATGATTCATACACCTCTCCGCTTTCAGATAAGAAATGTACAGGTATAGCTAAAAGGTATACAGGAAAAGTTGTGTTTTGAATGCCTGCTGGACTGTAAGCAAGTCATTGTTTTTGAAGAGGTCAGTTATGTGTCGTGTCCATTTGTGAGCCCACAAACATGTTCACCCTTGCTCCCAATCAGCCAATTCCACGCTAATACCTGCTTGTACCGCAATGTCGCTTTTGGCATAAAGCCAGTATGATACTAGAAACACTTGTTTGTCATTGCTAGTGCCTCTAACCATCCAGCGATTAGTGTTAAGTAGGAGAGAGAGAGAGAATGCAAGATAACACCATGGTGAATATTGATTATTTCAAATGACAAAATGCTTATCTTTATTCCGAATGCTACAGTACATAAATTATGTAACACGTGCGTATGCCTGGTTCTGTTTTTATTCTATTATTTAGTACGGTCCTCTTCAGGTCCTGCCAGCAGCACTGTCATTTACAGTCCTGCCAATGTATTTATTTTAAATGTCAGTGTAAGGCACAGAGGGCTCTCATCCTGCCTGCTGCTGTCCGTTGGTGAATCAACCTCCTTCTGACAAGCAGAAGGGAGGGGGAGGAGGAGACACTGGCTCTGTGAGGGAGGAGATCGAGGGGGGTTGGCTTCAGTCTGATGTGAATGGAATAGAATCAGCGAGAGAGAGAGAGAGAGAGAGAGAGAGAGAGGACAGTGCAGATCAACCTGCCTGCTTTGACTAAACAACAGCGCAGAGGAGCCGGCCTATTAGACCCGGAGATCAGGAAGTGTTCTTTTTTTTCTCTTTCTTTTGTGCGTGTGCGTGTGCGTGTGTGTGTATTCAGCCAGAGAGAGGAAGAGTGCAGCAGGCAAAGGGAACTGCAGGAGGACAAAAAGGCTCACAGTGGAAACACATAGCAGAGAAATGCCGCTATGGGGAGAGGAGCGGTGCGAGCTAGCGGAGGTGAACAGCATGAGACGAGAGAGCATGGTCGAGCACAGCTGAAACGCAGAGGTAAGCCCTTTTCTCTCGATGCATTGTGTGTTGTGGAGAAGGCGTATTCCGGGCTGCTCTGGGTTTCTCTGTGTGATGATGTTAAACAGCGTTGCGGATGAAGCACACCCTATATGGCCAGACACATCTGTGTAGGCATGCATGCGCTTGTGCAGCCCCTTATCATTTATGGATAGAAAGAACAATCGTACAGGATGTCAAATAACGTCTCGGCGCTATCGAGCTGTCTCCGAGACCCTTCCTCTACCATCTGTTGTCTTGGCTGCTGTTATTGTGGGCTTTGGAAAAATAGATTAATCTGAACGGTGTTACGGGAGGGGAAGGAGGGGTTAATGAGCGAAGGTGTTCTGCACATGCTATGCACCCGCGACATTGTGGGTTGGCATCCAGCACGCAAACCTTTGTGTTTCGACCCCCCCACCACAACACCCCCACTGCTCCAAAACAGAATTTCCCCCGTCTCCCTTCGTTACACATGGCTGTAGCAATGATGAAATGCTTCTTTTCTTTTATATATATATATATATTTATATTTATATCTATATATAATATAAATTGTTGTGAGCCGCTGCGGTCGCAGGACTTAGTTGAGGGCAAGGTGGAGGTATGGGGAGAGGATGGTAATGGAGGGAGAACGAGAGAGAGAGAGAGAGAGAGAGAGAGAGAGAGAGAGAGAGAGATGGATGGATGAGCCGGAGATGCAGAAGATGCTGAAATGAAAAAAGGAAAAACACGGGGATGAAACCAAATCCATATTTCCACCATCGGAGGAGCCATAGATGTCGGGCCACTGTGGCTCCCAGGGGATTTCTATGGGTAGAGAGGATTGTACATTCTGCTGCAGTTAATGTGCACACACACACAATGAAGGAGAGGACCGTCTCAGGGTGAGGGTGTTGTTTTTCCCGAGGTGGCGGCGGGGATAGGAGGGATGCCTGGGACCATGGTTTTCCCTCTGTCTTCAGTAGCTATGTGTTCAGGACACACTACAGTTCTTAGGAACGCACCGGGCTGTTGGAAGACATAAATCAATTAATTCAAAGGAAGGGCCTATTTCATTTACACACGAGGAGCTATGCGTCTCGTGCTATGTGGTCTTTACCGTGGCACTTTACCGTGGCATTAATATTAGAGCGGGTGTTTCTGTGCGATGCAATAATCCATCTTCTAGATGTCTCAGCGGTACATCTATGGGACATGATATCCTACAATGCAGTGTGTTTAGATGACACACACCTGTCCTACTGCTGTTGTTAACGGCATTGCATTGCAGGACGGACAAAGCAGGATAATGCTTTATCTATCATAGCGAATCAAACAATAAAGTTGGATCAGTAATATATTGCGAGGTTATGGTCCAACAGTAGTAGAACCTTCAAACAAACAGTGGATTATCATTTTCAGACTCATGTAGAATTTGACAGTAAATGAAACATTGCAGCCATCATGGTATTCTATTATCTCTCTCTCTCTCTCTCTCTCTCTCTATATATATATATATATATACATTAATGCAATTGTTACAGAACAACTGTAAAGATAAATCAATAATGTTCCCCACTCGATAACGGGGGGCGGGTGTTGTTATTCAAGCCTAGAGAAAATGTATTGTATTCTGTAAGAGCCGTTACTCAGCATTTAGCACCACGATAAGATTTTTCTTATTTGTAAAACAGTAAGACTGCTGTAATAAGAATCTCAGGCTGTTGGATTAGGGATGAGGTCATAGCAATAGATGGAAGAAATGTATTCTTTCTTGTAATGTTTTAGACTCATTTACGATGATCTTTTGTGCACATAACCAATTCTTAAAACACTAAGGCCTTCATACTCAGTCTCTGCAAGACCAAAATAAGTGTTAAGATAATAGTCATTTGTTTGTGGCAAAAAAAAATGTGTCATCATTGTCAGCTGCTGCTCGAAACAGTTGAAATAGCAACACATTTAAAGATGTTTATACCTGTATGGTCTTGAGTTTTACTGAATATCGCCTTTTCAACCTGATTTTGACAGGCCTGCTCTTGAAGAAATCTGGAGAAACAGCTGATATTAGAGCTTTGTAGCAAGGTCATTGTCAAAAAGGGACACAGTAGCAAAAGAGAATTTGGAGTTTATGGCATTAGCTAGTGAAGTTGAGTATTGTGATGGAATTGTTAATGTACACAAATATGAATTCAAAATTAAAGCATAGCCACATTTGTTTTACTGCTGTCTTTCTCTTTGAAACAGAGTTAGTTATTGTGTAGTTAGTAGTGTCTTCTTTTGTGTTTCTGGATAGTGAGTGAGACTTCTTTAATCATCTTAATGAAGTCTTTGTGGAGCATGGCATGCGCAATTCAGTTGGTTCTTAGCATCAATCAGGCAAACTATTTGCTTCCTAGCAAGTCTCTCTCTCTCTCCCCCCAAACACACACATACACACTTTTATTAGGTTCCCCCACCCATGTGAGAAATAAACCAGACCTTTATGTAAATCAGTGTAGATGTAGTAGTTGCTCTATCACCGTACTATCAATGATAAGCTTTGTCTTACAAGTGATTGAGTGTGAAAGATTGACAGCGTCACACATAGATCTCTGTGTGTCGGCCAGGATTCAAACATAAGCTCACAGTCTGCCATGTTTGCATATATTGTAAAAAAGAAATTTAAATTTAAACAAAAGAAGTGTCAAAATGTTATAGATTATTAACAGAACATGCACAGTGTAAACCAAGAAAGAGTAAGAGATATCAAATCCATTTGATCGTTTGATGAAAAAGCAACACAATATAGTGCCAAAAATGCATAGAATATTATAATTAATATATATAATAATAATAATAATTAATAAACCTAGCCTGGCTCTGCCTGACTATTGCCCTTATCTAAAAACTTTTATCTGAGCATATAGTCTGGAATCTCTGTTCGCATTAGCATGAAGTCAAGCGTGTTTCTAGAGGGTGGTAGAGCTAGATGATGCAATCAAAACAGTTGGAGCAACACTGATTGGTTAAAGGCTGTCCAATAGTTTCAAAATTAACCAGAGGTAGGATGCAACAACTGCAAACAATTCCGAATGGAGCGTGCCAAGACAATTTACAAAGTGAATATGGTCTTGTTACAGGCTATAATAATACTATATCAATCAGAAACAACAAAACATGAACAGCAAATATTTGAACTACTACCAGTAGCCTACTGCTATACATGACTAAACTATGGTAGACATTATTAATAATTACACTGACCAAGATAATAAATAATCCTGTGGGTACATGTTATATACAGTGAAATACATTAAACCAGTTTGCCCAATGTAGGCAGGCAGGTAGATAAGCCATAACATTGGCTGAGCATGGTGTATATAAAGAATCTAATCATTTTACTTAGGTTATCTATTTATTACCATAGAACTATATGATAAGAACGGTTATTACACTTATGCTTTCATGCCAGGGTAATAATATAGTGGTTTTGTATGCCGTGATCCAAAATACAGGTTTATTGTTGTCAACAGGACTTAATGAACCTTGCTAAATGTGTTCTGAAGTTACCAGGCAGACTCTCTTGAGGTCTGAGTCAGCATCATTTCATTGCTCTCCTCTGGAGCCATTTTGCATGGCTACACCCTGGCACGCTCCCCTGTGGCGGGCTCGGAGGGCAGTTTGCCAGGCAGAGCCTTTTGCCTTGCAGGATGCCGTGTGAATCCTCTTAGCTCATGCTTGTGCTGCTGTTGTCACCTGGGAGACAGGCTTTTCCACACCTAAGTCCTGGACTGGTGCAGAGCGCTGAAACTTTAGATCACACAGCCACAACTTCTCCGTAGGTATTTTTTGCTGAGCTCCGCAATTAGGATTCAGCTGAATCGTTCAGGACAGCAATAGTGGAAATGTTTGACGGTACGATAGGTATTTAGCCAAGGCTTTTGGCTGGTTAATGTTGTGTTACGGATGTGTGTTACACAGACATGTCGTGTTAAGCCTTAGCGCATAGCATAACAACTCCACAGATGAAGAAGAAGATAACATAAGGAAACGTCATTTTCAGCGATTCAGTCCCAGTAATGACATTTTCCAAAAAGGCGCATGTGTGAATTTCTGATTAAAGAACGATTTGTATCCCAGTATCTTAAATAAGATTAAAAAAAACTAATAAAAGCATTATTAAAATGAGTAATGTCTGGATTTTCCACATACAGTGAAACTTTTGTGGCACAGTTTTCTTGCTGACTATATTCTCAGTCCTCGCCTCGATTATGTTTGACATACATTAAATAACTAAGCGGTGCACAGCAGGTGGCCCGTCCTTTTCCATTCCTCTTTGCTATTATAGGACTATAAGAGCACTCTGGGTATTCATAAGAGCTAATAGCAAAGCTAACAATACGCACGTCACTGGCTGGATCGCCCAAAAAAAAGCCAGAAGACATCCCACACTCTGCAGAGGATACAAATATCCTCACAAGCCAAACTTTATTTGTGGCCTGATGGTAGAAATGGTGGGAACTGTCCCTTTAAGAAGGAGGAAGTTGGGACTTCCACACAATGCCATTTGCATGTTAGAAGTGTCACTAGGAAAAAAAAGAAAATGTTGCCAGGGTCTGACTGTATCTGGCAGATCTCCTCTGAGCTGGCGTGCCTGTGTACTTACCAGGCCAGAGAGCCGCCACACACGGCAGGGAACAGCCATGAAGTGTCCTGAAGGGAGAAGACACACGACTGCATTTCTCCTTTGTGTTTTATTGAAGGTCTGATTCTTTGCAACTGTAAGGTAAAGGCAATGTGAACTCTTGGTCCTTATTGAAATAATAGGCTTTCAGTGCTATAAAACATGACATAGAAAGCATACAATCACATTAATGTCAATGTTTTGAATAGACAAAGATAAGGTGTAGTTCATAGGGCTTGTGTAACATATTTATGTAAAACATATTGTTGTTTTTTTCTTTTTTGAAGCTGCATGATTTAACACAAGTTATCTCATTGCGACTACAGAAGGTCATGTGAATATCAATAGCTGTCATCACCATAGGTGACGTTCTGGTGGGTGTTCTTGTGATAGGTATGCCCCTCACCCATCACTGTTTGCAGCGAGTCTCTCTTCAGATGCACAAGCTGCCTGTGTATTGTACTATCTCGAATTAGCCGATTTCCAATACTTGTCCTTGGCACAAAGTGACACATATACAGCATGTGGTAGTTGGGTTATGTTTCCTGGGACTTCAAGTAGATATATAGGCCAGGATCCATATTATACAAGTGTAATTTAGAGCCAAGTGTGTTGCTCACTAAACATAATTACCTTTTCACTTTGTACATTGAATTTAGCAGTTCACAGTAGCATACTGTATCTAACACGGTAGAAGTCAGTAGGAGACAGAATTCCCTCATCCTCTAAATTGTAAGTGACTTGTGTCCATTAAGTACATTGACGTAATGGAAACCTGAGTGATGACTGAGGTTTGAGACTTTTATAGCAATGATTTAGAAGTGTCCTTTACTGAATTAAAGATACACTCCTTGATTGCACCATATCACCTCCAGAAAACCAAAAGTAATATTTATATCATAGAGATATTCAATATTACATATAATTTATATATAATCTGAAACAAAACTGGGCACATATGGTGGAGGAGCAGAGTTCAGTGTGAGTAACTCGGTACTCAAATGCAGGAGAGGTATATTTATCATTGCTTTAGTCAAACCTACTGTGTATAAATTAAGTAATGGCTATTTACCTTTAAGTACCCTAATAGGTCATAATCATCACTAACCGCTCTAGCATTTAGTTTGTGTGATGAGGGTTAGTGAGTACGAGTGTGTGTGTGTGTGTGTGTGTGTCACTGTGTCAGTGTGGATTTGCAATTTGCAATTTGCAAGTGTCAGACCCAAGGGAAGCTGCTGTCTCTCCGCAACAACCCTCTATGTATGTGCATATACTGTGTGTGTGCGCGTGTGTGTGTGTGCACGTGTGCACGTGTGTTAAGGGGAAGGAACTGACCCTCAACTCCATCAGTGTGTCTATTATGTGGAGCTGAAATGCTCTCTGTTATTCCTGTCTTCTGCACCGCTGACTTTGAAGGGGCTTACAGTTTGCCCGGCGGTTTGGTTAACAGCCCCGTGAACGATTCCTGCTGCCTTGTTTTCTCAGAGAGGAAGAGCCACTGACCTCCTCCACTTCCTCATCCCTACTATTGTCTACAATGAAATGTGGCCTGCTGCCTATGAAATGGCCACACACACACACACACACACACACACACACACACACACACTTATACTTTTACTGTAACGATTCCATTTAGGAGCATTGCATCTCATGTTGTCTTTACAGTACATGCAGCATTGCATCTCATGTTGTCTTTACAGTACATGGATACAGTATGTAGCATACTGTATCCGGTAAGGGCACATAAGATGATTTTGAGGAACACTTGAACCCTTTACCTGTAACTATTCGACAAACCCAGTACTGACCCAAAATGTCATGAGTGACAGTGCCAAAGCATGGTTGCACAGTTATCAGCGGGTTCTGTTGGGCACAAGAGGAAGTTCAGCTGAGACACATTATTAGAAGAAGCTTTTCTAAGCACACTTCCTCTTAAGTAAGCCGCATTTTACTGAAGTAGGAAGTTCCACATATGTTATGTTTGCCTGCATGCAAGAACAGTACTGTAAGGTATTCACATAATTATGTCTGATGAGGCCATGACTGACTCACTGTCTAAATGGCTTAGTTCCCACTCAGATGTATGTGTGCGGTCACACACATACGCATGCTCGCTCGGTCAAAACATATCACCAACTTAACATCCTCATATGACCTCACTGGGTTGGATGAACACAGATAAAACACATTACATTTTTCATATCTTACGGATGGATAGATGATCGTGGACACGTGTTTTTTTATGGCCCCCGAACGGTGAAGAAGTGGACAGGAGACCAACTAGCCAATTAATTATTAATGCTGTCTAACCCTTGTCCCCTCTTCCTGTGGCCTCATTAATATTTCATGAGTATAATGCGGACATATTTCGCTTTTTTTTTGAAGGACAGATTTGCCAGGGTTAGCTCCCATTCAAAATGAATGACCAGTACTTAGCAGTTTGAGGGAAATGGCTCCACCCTGCTTGCAGCACCAAAAGTAGATATGACCTCTACACAAGTGCCCCGTTTAGATTGAGACAGAAGGCGATGTGACAAAAGAAGCCGTTGACAATCTGCCTTGGCTCGTTGCAGAAAGATGAATTAAAGGTGTTACTGTCTACTTGAACAATTTCCGTTGATAGTTTGCTGCTAGCAGCCCCCTGGGAGATAACGTGTGGGAAACCTGAGTCATTTGAGAGAAAATGAAAATAAATAAAATTTATCTTGGTGGATATTGTGATTAATATAGCAATAGGCCTTATCTGCAAAGAGAGAAATTGTAGAAGAAATGGAATAGTCCCCATATACAATCAAAATATTGTATATTTCCCACAACAGAAACAAAAGTAAACAGAGTTACTCTATGCAACTTGCCTGCAATCTTGCAGACATCTGTCAGAATCACGTGGTATTGTCAAAATTACTATGTAATGGCTGTTTAAGAAAGATATCCTCCTTATAATGACCAGGAATACTGTCAAAACAACCCAGATAGGAGCTATACTGTAATCTAGGAAAATGATCATTAATGATACCTTTTTGGAGGTTTATGTTTAAACCTCAATATGCACGCTTGTCTATAAAATCGTGGTCATAGTTTTCTGCAATCCCAAACAGTGCCGCATTATAATACTCACACATTTCAGCCAAATGTCTGGGCTTCTCTGGAGTCTGTTTTTACTGCCTGTCACCTTGAAAGATATCCTCTTTTCAAAGTCACTCTATTAAGTACAGTTAGGAGAGCCAAGCCTCCGTGTCTCTGGACACCAATAAATCAGATTGGCATTTGCAAACTGTTTGAGTGAAAAAGGGAGCTAAGCACATAACAAAAAAAGAACACTGCAGTGCTGACCACTTAGTTGTCTGTGTGTTTGGCCCAGTTCACTGTCTGCAGTGAGGGAATAGTTGGAGAGGTGTGTGTGTGTGTTTAGGTGTGTGTGTGTGTGCGCGCGTGCGTTTGCGTGCGTGTGTGTGTGCGAGCGCATGTGTGTGTGTGTTGGGTGGGTATAAATTAATTTTCTGAATCACGTCCAAGCCCGATAACACACAATTACTTTCTTTAAAGTATCACAACCAATTTAGTTAAGTGTCACCTCTCCAACTGCAAGTTGGTCATGCAACCTAATCTCATATGTAACAGGGCTTGGTTGGATCAATAATGAGAGTGATACAGAGGCTGGTTTTGAATTTCCTGAAATCAATGGCCATTAGAAGTTGATTTAGACCTCAATGTGAAGAATCAGTGGTGCAGCTTTTAACAAAGTAGGAAGGATGACAGTACAGTAACACGCATGACGCCTTCCTGTGGCAAGCGTTAAGAGACATTCTAACAGGAAGCCTGCTGAGAGCCATCATTACCCAGGCTGACAAGTTTCTCTGCTGCAGCACAATAGCGTGTACCTTGCATGCGTTCCTGCTGTGATAATTTGCTGCTCTCTCCTTCAGAGGGGGCATGACTTCCCTAATCTCACATGTGGACCAACTGCCAAGAAGCAAAAAAAACAACAACACCCGATTATGCTTTGGGAATCTGCTGTGCTGATTTAATAATATATGTTAGTAACAGTAAGGCACAGACAACATATAAGCCTCAACACAACCATTGTACAGTCTTTGTATTATACTGTACATGATAATGTTGTCTTTCTAGCAAGAAGTGATCAAGATATGTCAGTACGGCTTGCTCTTGTCCTAATACCTGCCATTGTTAAGCCTTTAATCTGGCTTTCACACTGCTTCACCTGACGGGAATACAACGACAGGGGGAAGCAATCTTCTTCTTTGTTCTGATATAGAGGCGGTAAAGTTACTCCGGTTTAATTCTGTAAAATAATGTACATGGGGGGATTTCACACTGAGGTTTGCCATAGGTGTGTAAAGCAGCGTTGAGTACAGAGCCGATGACAACACTACCGTCTCTGCGTTCAAGGGTCAGACCTCACTTCCTGTTACACAGGACGCAGCCTCCATTGAGGGCAACAAAAAGCGTGCACTTCCTTAATATTTGGGCATGTATCTCTGTGTCTCAAAATCTATAAATTACTATGTATATGTTACCGAAACTGAAGACGCGTTTTCTCACCTCACTATGCCATTTGATGCAGAGTGCAGTTATTTTGATGATATGATATGATATTGCGTTTCTGTTCACAGGAAAGAAACATAAATGTTACATGAATGTTTATGAAAGCCTACATGAAAATGTATTATTATTGTTTTTATAAATGTTGCTTTACTGTGCTAACATACTGTATTTAATGGTCAACTTTTCTGTTTGCATTGCATAATCTTTGACACTTAAGCTATTCTGATAGATACATTAATATCAGTAACTGGTTTAAAAAAACTCTAAACAGTTTGTCACAGGAATGTCTAGCCCAATCAGTATCCAGATGGGGATGGTTTGGTTTGTGTATATAGCAAGTGCTATTGGAAAATTCAATCTTAACGTGTTTTTCTCTGAGTGGTTGAAGGTGGATCAGTTTTTATATTTAATTTATTTAATTTCACACTTATTTAATGCAGGCCGGTTGAGAACTTGTTCTATATGCAATTTGTGCAAGAATAGGTCTAATTAAAATGATAGGTAAATTGTTTTCTAATTATTTGATTGCCACCTTTCAGTAGATGACAAATGGTTTTCAAATATGAATTCCCTCCCTGATGTGAAATTTGGAAATATTCAAAGAGTTGGAATTTGTCAAATGCAGATGTTTTAATCAGACAATTACAGCCTAGCCTGGTGTAACCAGACCCAAAATTCACTTTGTGAATAGGATCTGGATACACTCTGATAGGAAGTGTTCAGTCGCTGCCTCCGTAGACCTCTGGTCAATTTTGAAACTATTGGACATTTAACGTTTAACCAACTGGTGTTGCTTCAACTGTTTTGATTGTTTCATCTTGCTCTGTCACCATTTTTGAACACATGCTTGAGTTCAATGTCATGACACTTGGCCACCCTGATTGGTCCGCCAGCAGGGTGGCTATAAAAACATAATGCGAACAGACTAATCTCAGATATAATCTCATCTCATCTCATCAAAACCAGACTAATTATAGCCCTGAGATGAATGCAGAACAAAACACTTGCTAAAAAAACCTTGCTAGGCAAAATATAAAGATCTCTCGTTCTGGTATATACTGACTATTTTGCTTTTGCGTTCACTATGAACAGATTTCATTTAGGTGATTTTAAACAAATAAATTCTGGAATCAGTGGTCACATCAGTGATTCATCATTGTTTGAGAAAGGCCCGATCCCACCGAGACGCGTCGCTAAAGACGCGGCCGCTATAAAACCCCCCGATCACACAGAGATGCTCTGCCTGTGTCAAAGAGAGCGGCTTCTTGGGCCAACTGTCACATTGACGAACAGCGCGACTACGCACCTTGCGCTGAAAAGTTGATAATATTTAAACTTTTATGCGCGTCTAAAAAAACGCAACAAAAAAATATGCGAAGCGCGGCGCCATAAAAAAAATTGCATGCCAGTTGCGCTTTACCATAGGAAACAATGTTTTTTTTTTTTTTTTTTTTTTTTAATTTAAAGACAAAACATAACATCAACAACGTAAACCCCTGTGCATCACAGTCTAATTCGGCTCAATTGCTGCCGGCGTATAAGGGCGACAGATGGAGATGGAAACAATGGTTTTGCTAGCGACGCGTTTTGCTAGGGACACGTTTCTAGCGTCGCGTCTCGGTGTGATCAAAGACTGTGATCAAATCAAAAACGTGTCTACTTTCAATGCCATACAGTGCATCCTCAGGAGCTCCAGCTTGTATACCCCATATTGGACATGCATTGTCATGGCTAGGATAGTGTTGTGTGGTGCGGTTCACAGGGCTGTGCACATTCAAAGCGCACACAAAATAGGCAGCTAGTGGACCATTCGAAGCAGATATTGGAAGTGTATTAGCTTACAATCATGACACCATATATAGATGAATAGTGCAGATAGAACACTTCCCACTTGAGATGAGGATTGGACAGTGTAAGGTTGTGTAAGGTGATAGGGCTTCATGTGGATTTGATCTTCCCTTCCCTCTAATTCTACAATAATCATTTTTCAATACAATTTCTACAGCTCGCTACATGCCAAGTGTGATATATGAATGTACTGTCTAAAATGGTGTTTGCTATGATTACAATTATGGTGTATTTGGCATGTTATGTAAATCTTTGATGACATTTCGTAGGGTTGTGGGACAGAATGATATGCTTATATCCCCACTAACGTGTTACATTTTTGAAAATAATTGAAATTGTCACCTGGGATGAAAGCTGAAGCAAATATAGAAAGTTGAACAGGTTTCATCTCAGGCCTCCGTGTCGTTTGAACAGAAGGTGAGCAGTCATTAATAGAAACACAAACAGAGGCTCTCGTGGAGAGGGTTTTTATTTCTATATTGGGGAATAAGTGAATCACTATGGTATCTATTGCTCAACCATTTTCACAGTCTGACAACAGGGTTATGTACAGAACTAGGCATTTACCAGATACCACTCAGCCCTATGGTTGCTGTAGATGCGTTGCTGTAGCAACAGAAACGGACTCAGCTAGGGAATAGGTAATGTGTGGATGTTGTGGATGTGTTGTCATGAGGTGGGTGGCACAGGTCAAAGTTCAGATCGTGCAGCCTGTACCAAGACAGATGTTCCTCATTTAGAAGAGCAGGCTGAGCCCCCAGGGGTCCGTCCTGCTGTCTGTGACTGCTGACGTGGTTGTTGGAGCACAGCTAACACAACCATTTAAGTAAGGAGACCTGCTTGCTTGGACGTCTGTGCTCCCCTACGGAGAAACGCTGAAGCAGCGGACTAGAGCCTTTCTAGGCTGGTAAAACTATTGGTCCAGTGGAAGTACATCTCTGTTGAAATTCATGAGAGATATTACAAGTGGTCCATCTGCAGCAATGACCTTGTACAATGGTAAAGGTTAACGTAACATGGATGAAGGTCCTTCCTTCAAGACCAAACATGGTCTTTAGCACAGGCTATAGACTATAATTAATAACTGAACTATTTCATTTTGCTCCTACAAAGGCTACCTTTATATTGCAGAGTACATTCTATGCTTCACAGTACAGTGTGTACGGTATATATAATATTGAATGTACTCTTAACTGGAATCAGTAATTGAGAAAAGACAGACCGATACCTTTTCATTGTTATGAAATACTAAAGATTATCTCAATGTAGTTCATTATAATGTAACCTAAAGCCTGTTTTCATATATTTGTGGTTTATATGGAAACATGATTGCAATTCATATTCATATTCAGCTATGTGTATGGCTTTTAGCCTCATATAGTTTTCTCATGCCAGTATATGTGAGAAGGAGCATTTCATGTTACTTCCTCACTTATCTCAAACCTACAGCATTCTGTGTGTGTGTGTGCACGCATGCAAGCTGGCTGGGTACAGTAGCATCAGTACGCCACTGCACCTGTGCTCGAGGCCACGGGTGAGAGAGATGCATGCTAAACAGCAACACAGGAAGCAGCCTGAAAATTAACATATAGCGAAGAGAAGACTTCAACAATTTGACGTCAGTGTGGTCCAAGGCAGAGGAACAGTGCTCGAGACTGAATGACTGCTACCGAGCTCTCGGCCGTAAGCAACAGTAAACAGTAGCTGCGTAATGTTGATGAGTTGCCCTGCTGAAGTAGGGAGTTAAAGCAAATGTGCAAATGAAGAGTTGAGTTGAAGTTTAAGGTTGAGTGCTTTTGTTTTATATTTACGTAAGTTTCCTTTTATTTCTTTCATTCTTACTTCTGCCAGTAATTTTTACATTACTTTATTTATTTCTGTTGCTTTTTAAAATTATAATTGTTCCAGAATGTTGTAATGTTTTATTATTAGGATAACAAGTATTATAGAGCTGTGTATACTTACAGTATATGAATATCACACTAAATGCTACAGTAAAACACACAAATTCCCAAAACACAGTTGCATTTTGTTACATAAATTACTATAATGTATTTCCTTTAAGTAATTATATATCTATCCATCTTAGTATTTGTATAGGTAAGTGTATGTACTGTATATATATGCATTGTATATGTATTGTACTGTACATTAATGTGTTAGAGGAAGAGCAAATGTCAGAGAAATTACACAGATCTTGTCTTGGTGTCAGGCCTGTATAAATATACTGTATATAGATACTAGATGCTGAATTACATATTGTGTACTGCTAATGCCACAGCTCATACGACACTAGACTTCCTTAAAGACTCCCTTTGAAATCCTACAGTAGGAGACACACGTTTTCCCTTGTCCAGTAAGAGGACAAGGTTTGTGTGTCTGTTTCCATGTGTAATGTGGGTCAGTGCAGCCCTTTGAAACGGAAACGTTATTAAGGATCGACTTGACGTTTTATTTTTTAATTTAACCTTTGTAGAAGAGTGTAAAGTCTTTAATCTGTACAGTATGCTCTGTTTTGTACATGCGCAGGAGGGATGTGGTGAGCCATAGCTCTGCTACTGAGCTATTTTTGGAAAGGCAAGAATAATACTGAAAAAGACAAACTGAGGGAACTGTATGAAGCCATTCAGAACAATATGCACATGGCTTTTTCATCGTCTCATGTCGACTGAGCCCTCATTCTTCTTTCCGTGCGCATCCATTCACAAATCACGCATCACTAGCAGAAATGAACGTCTGCAGTAACCATAACGTTACAGCGGATGGTCGGCAGGCTCCTGCACGTCCAGTCAGGCGTGAAGAATAACTTCACTATTATTTGACTACCTGGTTAAATAAAGGTGTATATTATTTGCTTTTCTCTGTGTGTACAGGGGGCCAGTTGGAGTGACTGAGGAGAAGCTGTCGTCACTGAGGAGGGCAGAGTGATGGATGAGGCGATTGAAAAGCTGATACAGAAAGAGCCTCTCCTACACAGAGGACAGAAAGCAGGGTTTCAGTGATGGTTACACTCCCCCGTACCTTCACTGAACAGGAAGGGGCACCAAACAAGTGGAATTCCACCCAAACACACATATGCATACCTGAAGGAGCCCTTGTGTTGCCACACACCCTCCAGCAACCAGCCCACCTTATTGGCGAGAAACGGGGACCTCTTGGGCGGTTATCGCAGGAGGAAAGGTGGTGGTGGTGCTTTGATACGCATCAAAAGCAATGTGCTGTCTGCTGTGACGGTGTCACCTCAAGATAGGAGCACCTATGGTAATCCCAAGGGTGGTATGTGTGAGCTCTTAGCTGCTGTACTCACCCGGATCGTTTGTCTTTGCGGAGAGCGCTAGGTCCTTCAAGACTGGCCCTCCCACGTCACGTCATCGGCAACAAGGGTAGACGTTCGAGGGAGAGACTTGCGAGGGTAGAACGTTCCGGCGGGAGGGGCTCGCTGCGTCGCGGGCGCCATGCAGTCCGACGACCTCTTCATCCGCAAGTTTCGACGGCAGAGCGCGCGGCCCCCTATCGCCAGCTTTGACCCCCCGGGCGTGGTGGAGTGGCCCCCCCAGAGGGATGGCGAGGGGGGACCGGGGTTGGGGGCAGGGGCAGGGCCGGCGACGGAGAGCCTGACGCCAAGCCGCGCGGGCCTCAGCTTTCGCTCGGCGGGCCGCGGACACATCATGCAGAGGAGCAACAGCGACGTCACCCTGGGTGACCTGGACTCCTCCGGGAAGTCGGGAGGGAAGGCGATGCGAAAGACCGGGGACATGGTGGGTGCGGGGGCGCCGGGGGAATCGGGCGTACTCCTGCACAGGGAGTACGGGAGCCTTTCCTCCCTGGAGAGGCAGAGTCGAGGCCAAGAGCCAATCACAGACGACCAGGGCATCCTCAGCCCCAGCGCCCTTCGCTTCAAAGACCCTTTCCTGCTTCTCGGCCTGAAGGGAACGCCGCCGGAACCCGACGGATTCTTCCGGGGCCTCTCCGCCCCCTCTGGGGAGACCCCCAAGCCCGCCAAGCCCCCCAAACCCGAGGGTTTGGGTAAAAAGGCTAAAGCCCCGCCCCCGCAGCTCGTCCAGCCAGTAGCGTACGACAGCCTAGGGGGCGGGGCTTGGGTGAGGAACTTCGCCCACTACGACGTCCAGAGCATCCTGTTCGACCTGACGGAGGCGGCCTCCAACCGGGACAGCATCGGCCGCAAGAAGAACATCACATCGGGGGCGTCGGCCGCGTCCCAGCTGCGACCGTGCCAGGCGGCGCCATGCTCACCCGCGCAGGGCGGAGCGACGAGCAACGCGGCGGGTGCCAACGACGACCCCGAACAGGCCCTGGCGCTGGATGAGGGCGACGGGAACGACAACGAACTTCTGCTCAGCTGCCCGCACTTCCGCAACGAGATGGGAGGGGAGGAGAGGGCGGGCCTGGGGCGCTCCCAGGGACGGAGGGGTCTCTGGCTGAGCCTGCTCAGCCCAAACGATGCCGTGTCGGTGCTGGAGGAACCCAGGAAGAGCCACGTGCAGCAACAGGGGAAGAGCAACTACTTCATAGAGCACGCAGACCTGGGGGCTCAGTACTATCGCAAATACTTCTACAACAAAGGTGAGGGGGAAGATCTCTGTGTGTGAGTGAGTAAGTAAATACAGATCATTTCTATAGCACAGATAAATAAACTAACAGACAGCACACTTAGAAAACAAGTACAAAATACAACACAATAAACAACCAGCACAACATAATACTAATGGAAAGCTTGTCTAAAAAGATGAGTCTTCAGTGTGCGCTCCGGTTCTTCATTGGCTGTGTGTGCTCTTATGTCTGTTGAAGGGTTAATAGTGCATGTTGAACGTTAATGCTGAACACAGTTCTAGTTTATGAAAATGTTTTAGCAGGTGTGTTTGTATTGCCGGCTTGAACATCAGCTCTGGTTTCAATAATTAAAGAGCGAATTGAGCGGAACAGAGATGTGTGAACGTACGATCACTGAAGCGTTTGACTTTTGGAAAGGGGGGGGGGGGGGACTGATCCCATACAAGTGTAACTGCACCCTAAAATATGTTTTTTAAGCTGTAAACTAAGTAATACGATTGATTTGTGATGAGACATGTCAATGTTGGTGTTAACATTGACAACATTTGCATTTTTACACAAACGTACAAATGTATAGGCTGAAAACGGATCTACAGGTCATATACGTTAAAAGTCACCCCAGGACCTGGCTGGTTTTCAACGCTACACTCTGTCCATCATCAAATTCAAATGTTAACATTAATGTTGATGGGGGTCCGCCTCCTAACCCCTCCCCTCACTCCCCGCATTTTTCAAAGTCAATGCAAAATATTGTTGGTGACACGAGGCAAGATGCCGAGACTGCAACTGTTTTTCTCCCATAGAGACTAATTACATCTTACGTCTTTGTTATTATTCTAATATCCTTGATAATAGTGTTGTTACAATGTGCAAAACGCAACGCGGTGGCATGTGATGTTGAGTTACATAAGTGTCAAGTGTCAAGATGTGTGACAATATTTGCACTGCAGAACATCAGAACTTCTTTGGCCTGGACGAGCGCCTGGGTCCTGTGGCCATCAGTTTCCGTCGAGAAGAGAAAGAAGGATCTCAGTCCAATTACAGGATCATCTTCCGTACCACCGAGGTAGGTTCATGTAACGGCGTGACGATGCATCCGGAGCTGTTCCGCCACAGCCCCCTACACCCTCTCACAGCCTGTGGCGTGGTGTCCACAGCTGAAGACACTGCGGGGCTCCATCCTGGAGGAGTCTGTCCCCTCGGCTGCCCGCCATGCCACACCCCGAGGGTTGTCTCCCAAGAGGCTGCTGGAGTTCATCATCCCTGAGCTCAACCTCCACTGCCTCCGCCTGGCCTCCAACTCCCCCAAGGTCAAGGACACCCTGCTGAAGCTGGACGAGCAAGGAGTGAGTAGAGGCTGTGAAGCCCACCCCCGCCACGCTGTTCCCTACTCCTCCCCTTACATTACTCATAGGCACACTTTCTCTGCTCCTACGCTTTTTATTTTGGAGGCATAGCTAATTAGGTGGTCATTAGCCTGGTGTGACCAGACCCACAATGCACTGGGTGAATCGTGTCTTTGATACGCTCCATTGAGTCATTGACTCCTACTGAGCGTAGACCTCTGGTTCATTTTAAAACCACTGGGCAGTGTTCAACCAATCGGCATCGCTAAATCTGTTTGTATTGATTCAGCTAGCTCTCCCACCATTTAGAAACACACTTTGAATTAAACCTCACCTCACTAACCCACCCTGATTGGTCCACCAGCAGGGCAGGTGATCCTGCCCCTTCACCTTAAATCTCACTAAGTAAATCTCCGTTCCCCTGTTCGTGCAGCTGAACTACCAGCGTAAGGTGGGAGTGATGTACTGCCGGGCGGGGCAGAGCACCGAGGAGGACATGTACAACAACGAGAGCGCCGGGCCGGCCTTCGAAGAGTTCCTGGACCTGCTTGGGGAGCGAGTGCGCCTGAAGAACTGGGAGAAATACCGCGCTCAGCTGGACAACAAGAGTGAGCTCGGCGCACGCACACCACACATCTGGCTACAGCGTCATGCTACTACCTACCTGCTGCTCTCTCCTTTACTTCCTCCCATCTCAGTCTTAGCCTTAGTGGGCAAAATGGTCTAATGGTCTGGGTGGTTGTCTCCCAACCAGAAGGCCAAGGGGTCAAGCCCCAGAGCTGGCCTGTAAGAACTATATGCATCCTTCAGCAAGATGTCTATAACCCCTACGTGATCCTTGTAATTATACTCATCGTATGTCCCTTTGCGCTAACGTGTGTGCTAAGTGATTTCTACTCAAACCAGAGTCTGCAGTGCCATACAGTATGTTTCCTATGTTGCTGTGTTACAGTATTTTTCCAACGAGCTATACAGCTATATGCTTTTAGATATGCTATTCAGTATACACTATATATCCTACATTTGACACACTTTCATGTGGAGTCTGTGGAAATGTTCTTACTTGAAAAGAGGTCAGTGACCTAAATAATGTTGAGAGCTGCACTGTGGGTTTCTCAGATATATATATATATTCTCAGCTATATGTGCCAGTGTTGGCAGGATTGTTGGCAGGATTATTACATATTCACTAATTACATTCTCATTGGCTAATCATAGGTCAGATGGTCTAAACAGGTGGCCCTGGATTAAACATTCAGAACCAAGGGGTTCTCTCAATCCCCGGTTATTGTCAAATGTCAAATTCATTAAAACTATAGGTAATGTTGTCTGTCGCCTCAAGTTTGTGTAATATTGTATATATGTGTGTGCGTGCGTGTGTGTGTGTGTGCACAGCGGACTCAACGGGGACCCATTCCCTCTACACATGCTACCAGGAGTATGAGATAATGTTCCATGTGTCCACTATGCTACCATACACTGCTAACAACACACAACAGGTAAACATGCTGTTTATTTCAAATGCCATTGGGGAATACAGTATACAAGTGTGATTTAAACGGGCTCACACATTCCCAAGGGGGGGGAAACCACCAGACTATTTTGAACCGTATTTGATGTTTTTAAAGGTGTTTATGGTTGTTATGTCTTGTGCTGATATACTATTAATGTAACGTAATATGTAATAATTACTGTATTTACGTTATGTAATTACTGTAGCATTTGCTTATACACCCTCTGTGGCTCACACAATATAGATACAGTATGCAGTAACCAACTGTAATTCCATATTTGCAAAATACACCTCTAGTCTTTGAAATCCCTCCTCCCACTGTTTATACCCACAATGCTTTGCAAATGCAAAGCTTTCATTGGTCACAGTGCACGCAGCCATCCTGATTGGCTGATTCAAGTCTGTTTGATGGGGCTTCACTCTCAGGGCCATTCGCTGCAAATGACGAAATCAATGGTCATTTAGAGCAAAACATACAACAATGGCTCTCTGTATTTCTCTCTTGCTCAATCACTCTCACCCCCACATTCTCTTTGTCTCTCGGCCTCCCTCTCTCCCTGCTGCAGTTGCTGAGGAAGCGACATATCGGTAATGACATAGTGACTGTAGTGTTCCAGGAGCCGGGAGCCTTGCCCTTCACACCGAAGTCCATCCGCTCCCACTTCCAGCACGTGTTCATCATCGTGCAGGTTCACGAACCCTGCACGGACAACACGTATTACAGGTCTGTCTTGATGCTATATGTTTCAATCTGGGAGGAAAAGGATTTGTGACACCCGCTTATGAGGGTGGCGCTCTGCAGCCACGTGCCATTCAGGGCTGTGACCACACAGGCCTTCCTTCTGGCTAAATGGCTTCACTTCATAGTCAAACGCTGTCGGGCTGATGGTGCGGTGACCTTTCAAGCTAGTGTTTTCTCAGGGACGAAAATATAGCCCTCGTCTCAAACTTATTTAGTCGTGCACCGCTCTAGAGGCTGGGATGAGTGTTTAGCCACCTATTTACATGCATACTGTATTGCAAATAATATTTGCAAAACATTTGGCGTCTGACAAATACATTTGTTTAAATGTAAATTCACTGTCTACACCTCAGTAAACGGTTTGAATCTAATGCTGTAATATAGACTATTTCTACGAGGCTAGGAGGTTTAAAAGCCCCCCAACCCCAGAAAACATACGCTACTAAATGTCCTATCCATATATATCTGACTTAACGATGTTAACCAGCTAGAGGATGGATTATTTATTTACCCCAGTTTACCCAAACCCAGTTGTATGTAATTAACCTAATTCAACAGCTGTTTATTTCATTACAGTTATGGTGCAACATCTGTGCAACAAGCAAGGCTGGAGTAGACAGTGCAATGTCTCTCTCTCTCTCTCTCTCTCTCTCTCTCTCTCTCTCTCTCTCGTACCTTAACGCTCTCCTCACCATCACCTCCTGTCTCCCCCAGGGTGGCGGTGACGCGCTCCAAGGATATCCCGCTGTTCGGCCCGCTGTTCCCCAAGGGCGCCCGCTTCCCGCGCTCGCCCGCCTTCAGGGACCTCCTGCTGGCCAAGGCGGTGAACGCGGAGAACGCGGCGGAGAAGGCAGAGAAGTTCCGCTCCATGGCGACGCGCACGCGCCAGGAGTACCTGAAGGACCTGGCGGAGAACTACGTCACCACCACACCCATCGACTCCTCCAACAAGTTCCCCCTGCTGTCCCTGGGCGGCAAGCGCAAGGACAAGCTGAAGGGAGCCAAGGGAGCCGAGCTGCACAGCCCCGGGGCTCTGGTGTGGGCCGTGACCTTCGGGGTGGAGGAGGAGGGGGGCGGGCACAGGGTGCCCTGTCTGCTGGGGGTCTCGGCCGAGTCGGTGGTGCTGATCGAGCGGCACACGCGGCGCGTGGCCTTCAACTGCTCCTGCCGCGACGTGATCGGCTGGAAGGCCGTCACTGAGAGCAAGGACGGCGGACCCAGCCTGGACATCTTCTACGAGCGGGGAGAGTCTGTGTCCATCAGCGTGGCCGAAAGCCAGGCAGAGGACATACGGGAGGTTGTGCAACGGCTGGAGGTAAGATGTTTCGGGAGTGACTCGGAGGCATTTTGACACCCAGGAGTAAGCAAGTGGTGAATGATGGCTCCTTCCAATCAAATTAGTTCTACCTATTAACTGTTAATCACTGCCGTTTGAGGGAGATGCTTGTGCGAGATGTAATTCTTCCAGGAATGTTACACCTCGACACACCAGATAATCACAACTCACAACAGGCTTTAATGACTATATTTACATATTAGTACCACAATCGCCTGGGCAGCTACGTGGGTATTCATTTATTTGAGTAAGTTCTAGGCTGCAGTAACATGTGATGTGACAGCTTTGGCGTAATTTGAAAAAGCATAATTATGAAGGGGTTAGTATTGCTGGAGGAAGCGTGTTCATATTTGAACAAAAACACCTCTCTCGCCAATATTGAAATACCTGTATGAACAAGATAGAGAATTGTGATGCATTTGAATGGAATATGGAAATGGAAAATGTGTGGGTAAGTGGGCGTGTCACCAATGGCATTTTTTTTGAGGAGGCTGACTTAAGCAGCATCCAGACATCTAAATCTACCATGCGTGGCCTGAAACCATTCCAAACCAGGCCATTTACCCAAAAACAATTCCGTTGTGGCCTCAGATTTATTCAAATACCCAGAAATAATGGGCAATATTGTGGTGAAATCCATAGACCTCCTCATTGACTTGCATTATACGCTGAATCATTCTAGCCTGCATAAAGGGTGAATTCCCCCCGATGTCGAATGTGGAAGTGCCGTCCATTGTAACAGCCTCTGTGCACGCCCGTCTCTCTGCTAACTCTCAATGGCTGCAGTGTTTGACGGCACGTAGTGGAATGCACTTTTAATAGCCTGGCATTCTAAGTGTAAAGACAAGTTGACAGAGGATCTCAAAAATCTGCAGATATTCAATGCATGTTTATGGCTTGACACTGAAGACATAGAGCCATGTTCTAAACGTTGATGTTGACGCGTGTCAGATGCTGTCTGGGTGTTAACCTGCGTAAATACTACTGGAACTACGTTCTAAAACTTGATGCATGTCGACGCCTCTAGTAGGCGTTGGCCTTGAAGCTCCGCCTCCTACATTGGACACACATTTGTCAAGGCTAGGATAGTGTTGTGTGGTGCGGTCTGCACCATTTGTTTTTGTTCCATTTACAAATCCTGGGCTATGTAGAAAGGTGATGAGATATTCTCTGGATTCAACAAAAAGTGTATTAGCTTCCCATCGCTGAGCCCACCTTTAATGCTCCTCGTCGGCAGCTGGTGACGCGGGGGTGCGAGGCCCTGGAGGTCACGCCCCTGCGCGACGGGGTGGGCCAGCCCGGCTTCCTGATGAGCGAGGAGGGCTTCGTGACGGAGCTGCAGCGGTTCTGCTACGCCGAGAGCGGGGGTCTGCAGCACTGGGCTCGGGTGGTGCGTCTGTGCGGCCACTCCCTGGTTCATCTGGGCCCTGACGACAGAGCCAGGCTCCTGCGCACCGCTCACAAGATCCACATCACCGTCATCCCACCAGACGAGAACGGGAAGCCCCGCAGGTACGACAGAAAAATAATAATAATAATAACACGTTTTACTTCAGGACACCTTTCAAGACACTCAAGGACATCTTACATCCTAATTAGGCAATCATAAAGACGTATATAAAAAACATTTGGGTTATGTTAAAGAGTATAAAACATTCGACTAAGCAAGGAATATACCTATGTTTTAGAAGCAAGGGTGGGTGGTAGGGATGCACTGGTTTAATTGGGAGAGAATTTCAGCGCTGCTTTTTAAGAATACATTCGGTTCAGCAAACACAGTGATGAACTAATGCTTAATACCACTAAAACTGTAACTCAACCAAGTTAAGTCTAACAGCAAACATTTCTTACTGAGAGTATAGTGTAGGAGAGAGACGGCAATGTCAGAATAATACAGACAAAGGAGGGTGGGGCTAGGGGAGAAGTGGTAGCCATTGATTCTGACATCATGGGAGGTGTATTTCCAGGGTCACAGACCACTCTATTGTTTATGGTGCTCTCCAGCAGCTGGTGTTGGAAGTAACCAATCAACCCCTTAACAACCCCTTAACAACCCCTTAATTACACTGGCTCTTCTTCTGGCTCATGGACATAGCAGCTGAAGCCTACTGGAGACAGTGAACAGTGAACGGTGTACATTTAGAAAGCGTTGTAGTTTAATGCTCACAACATGCCAATCTGGTGTCCTGAGAGACACTGTGTATGCAGCCATGACCACACACTGTAGACAAGATAATGGGGGTTTAGATGGATTCAAATGGTCTTTTTCTCTGTGTCTAATCTGTGTTCGGGTTATTAGAAATGAGAGTGTGAGAGTTTGTGCCTGACCATTTCTCCTCACCGCGTCATTTCCAGGAGTTTTTCTGAGTTGTATCAGAAATCGATTAAAGATGCCGAGTGCACGCCGGGCGAGGCCCAATCAGGAGTGGCCTGGGTCCTGGATGAGAAGGAGGAAGGCCACACTCAGGAGAAGGAGGAGGAGGAGCAGGAGGAGGAGCATGAGGTGGAGCAGGAGGAGGAGCAGGAGTTGGGCGACGCCCACAAAGCCAGTTCCGTGGAGGAACGCGGGGACGGAGAAGGTGGAGAAGACCAGTCACCCGATAAAGGGCCAGCAGACCTGCGACAGAAAGCCATGCTCGCTCCCCCAAGCCTGCCTCTGCTACGGGCCACCTCACTGCAGGACCAGAGTCACAGCCAGACCCAGGAGTGCTACGCCTCTCAGCTGACACGCAGCTTCTCCTGGGAGAGGCAGCCTGCCCTCATGGAGTCGTGTGTTGAGTATGTGTTGTTCCACAACCTCTTCCATCTTCCGTTAGGGTCAATAATGTCCACAACATTCATGGAGATGTGTGTTGAGTATGTGTTGTTCCACAACCTCTCCCATCTTCCATTAGAGTCAATTAGCTCCACAACATTCATGGAGATGTGTGTTGAGTATGTGTTGTTCCACAACCTCTCCCATCTTCCATTAGGATCAATTAGGTCCACATCTGTTTGTAAGATTAGTAATTATTCCAGTGGTCAGGATGTCGACATGAGTCACAGCATGATCTGTCATTCACGTGTGTGGGCGGGGCATACTGTTACATTCTGACGTTACAATGAATCAGAAAATGAAACTAATTTCATGCCCTTGATATTTTATATCAAATTCACCTCTTAAACCTATTAATCCTTTAATACTAAGGGTTTATACTACTTCTTAAAAGGGATAACACACTTTTATGAAGCATAAGCACATCAATATTCAAGATAAGGCCTCTGTAGTACACTACAAAATGGTGCATGTTGCACATGCAGAACACGCACGCGCAGTAAAGTAATAATAGAGTACAGCTTTACAAGACACCCATCAAATCACATATCTAGCATTATAGAATACTCTGAAGCTCTTAAATGATTAAAGTTTGAAAATGTCCCCATGACAGACGATGGTTGGTGTGCAAAATGCAGTGTCCCTGCACATCAAATGTAGGTGGCAGAAGAGGAAATGGTGCACAGTAAAAAAAAAAAACATTGCAGAAGTCATATTAAACAGAGCACGATGATATTAAGTAGTTTCCAGCCTACATTGTTGTGCAGCGTTTTTCAATTCAAAATGCAGCTAGCATTTATAACCTCAGATAAGATCAAACTATCTATGAAGCTATTATTGGAAATCTAGGATATTCCGGACTGATATTGTGGTAACAGATAGGGACATCAGTGTACACAGTCAGACTACTGTAATTGACCATTTCCCAACCGTTTTTCCTGGTCTGTCAGTCATGTGTATGACAACGTAGGCTTGAAGATTCAACACCACGTCTATGAGAACCCTGGAGAGCTGAGGGACCAAACACCTGATCTTATCCTGGCCGTCAAGCCCAAGGTGCCCCTGGAAGAGGATGAGCAGGTCTGTCCATATGTGTGCCTGTGCCTAATGATCTGAGTCTGCGTCATTGCCTATCTCTATACAGTATGTCTTTTTGTCTGTTGATGTAGTTCACAGGGGTTGATTTTGCCGAGGAGAAAGCGTCTGCCAGCGATTCCGGTCTCTCCTCATCTCGGCTGTCCTGTCTGGACCGAGCAGAGAGAAACTCACGAGCTCTAAGCCTACACAACTCCATCACCAAGAGTGAGTTCTGCCTTTTATTCATTGTTTTCATTTAAAAATCAAAAATCAAGAAGAATGAAGTGTAGAAATTAATCATATGTATATAAATTGTGCTTTAATTACCTACTGTATATAGACCTTCAGTAGTTTCTGCTACTTCAGCTACATCTGTTTTGCCTAATTTGAACAAAGCAGAACAAAGGAAATTTGCATTTAACAAAAAAAGATGACTGACTGACTCACTGACGACGGAGCCGGGTCAAAGAATCTGTTACCAGACCTCATTCACAGCCAGGCTGACTGCTCAAACCACGCTGAAATGAAACAATTACTACTGTTTGATTATTGCTGTATTTGAGCCTCAAATCCCTTTGCCACTTCCAGACCCTTTCTCCCATAAAGCCCCTCTGCTCATTAACCTCTTTAAGCCCTTCCTCCTCCCCCTTCAAGCCCCTTTCATGGCCGCCCCCTATTCTATTAAATCTAATATCACTGCTGGTCCACTGCCACCCCCTACCACTATTGGGATAAAGAGTAGGGGGGGGGGACAGATGGGTAGTGGAAGGGGTGGAATTGAGGCAACCCCCAAATCAAGAAGCCCCACTTTGGACCATCTGCTCTGCTGTCCTTCTGCTGTGAGATTATGAGCTTCAGATAACCTCTAAGATGCTCAACACATTCTGCTGCTTTTCAGGAGTGTCTTTGCCTAATGAATTAAATTTAAGGCCTGAAATACTTTTTTAACAAGATAATGGGAACCGTTAAAGTTGCTTAGAAATAATGTCAGTGTTATCTTATCTTTAAGGGAAACACTGTTTATTGCTTTTGGTTTAATACATGGGTTTTCTTCTTTTATTTAATTCCTTACCGTTGCTATTGATATACTGGCATTGAAACATATTACTAAATGTAGCTTTATGAAACCCCTGCTTTTCTGGGATTACCTGACTGAATCTAGGCAGCGTTATGACATCAGCACCCCCCAGTGGCGACTCTTTGTTACTGATATATTTATATATTTATAAAATGTAATGGTGACAAACGTATTTATTTGCTACGAAGCCATATTGAATCTACGACCCAACTCTCTTCCAGTTCTTTCAGAGAAGACGGATTCGACTGAAGAGGAGTGGCAATGTATTTCTGATCTGGCAACAGCCTGCCATAGTATTTTAGACGCTTTGTCTCGGGAAGGTAAATCATCTTTACACATTTGCTTAATTTACATGAGGATAAATAATAATACATTAAATATTACAATGTGTTTATTTGCATGCATCAAATGATAATGTAGCCATGATGACATAGAACTGATTACAGTAATATGAAGAATAACTGTGATTAAGGATAATGACATGCTGATATATTGATAATGACAAAGCTTTATAAAAACAAATATATATCTAGTTCTACGATATTA
>JAODUH010008578.1:0-14855 GCA_027564835.1 Typhlichthys subterraneus
GACAGACAGACAGACAGACAGACAGATAGATAGATAGATAGATAGATAGATAGATAGATAGATAGATAGATAGATAGCATAAGCACCCATGTGATGCATGCATACAAATATGCTGTGTCTGAGTTGCAGCCCTGGGCTGCGAACAACCAGATACAGTAGTCCAGTCTAAAGATAGGTAGCAGGATGTGGAGCTAACAGCAGCATATATAATCTGTCCGTGTTTAGGACAAAGGTGCACCTAACCTGATACCCATTCCCACACAGACCCTGCGGCTTGTAACTCTGCAAGTTAGCAACTGTCATCAACATTTACGTCAGAAATAGTAATCGCGCCCCATCAAACACACACACACACACTCACACACATATAAACATACATGCACACGTCTTTCAAACATACTGGATCGATTTCTTCTCAACGATAATAATATGCTTTTCCGGGGCGCTTGTGAGGGGCGAGAGCAGGGGGCTTTGTCACGCGTAAAGTGGGTGCTTCGCATTCCCCACGTGTATAATCACCTCCCAGAGCATTCATTAGCTCGGCAGCGAAGCCCTGGCTTCGCCTGTCACTGAGAATGACAAACCGGCTGGAGACGGGGTGGGGGATTACCGAGGACGAGTATACCGTAACGGGTGGTGTTGGTGCGCGGTAGCCGTGGATGGTTATCGCTCTTTCTCCACGCCGATAGGAGGGAAAATGGAAGGGGGTTGGAACCGACTCGGAGAGAAGTGGGGTTGATAAGCTAGCGAGCACACAATAGCACGACAAATCTTCCTACACGAGAAGACCGAAAGGAAAATGGTGCAGACTATAGGGAGCGAGGGGAGGATATTTTGAGGGGGAAAGGGGGGTGGAAGGGGTTGGGGGCGGGGGGTGTAGTGGCAAAGGGTGAGGGTTAAGGGGGGTAGGGTAAGAGACTTATGGCCTATAAACCCATTGAAGTGCGCGCGCATTTCCCTGCAGGCTACAAGCATGTAACAGAGTTCTGGAGGGGAAACCCTATCGGTCAGCGCTACATCAAATAGCCCCCTTGTCACTCCGTCTTCTGACGCCAACCTGGTATTTACCGTCATGAAACAAATATGAGATAGAAAGAAAGAGCTATAGTGCGCGATAGACATGGCACATAGAAGCATGGTGCATGTGTACATGCGCGCGCACGCGTGTGTGTGTGTGCGTGTGCGTGTGTGTGTGTGTGTGTGTGTGTATATGTCTGCTGTGAAAGATAGGCTACCGCTTGCACACCGAAATGATTACACACCAATATCACACACTGCTCTCCTTGCAATTTCACCCTAATAGTCACAGAAATTGACCTCTCATATATCCACGGGCGCGTTATTACATTTCCCGACACCGTATATTATTCCCGTTTCTCTTTTTTGTCGTCTCTCTCTCTCTCTCTCTCTCTCTCTCTCTCTCTCTCTCTCTCTCTTTCTCTTCCACGCTAAAGCACCTTCTCAGCCACCAGCGGTGACTGCATTTAATTGGGATGTTGGCGCAGCGTTATAACTTAATAAACTTCCCTGGTAATAACCTTTTCACAAGCTGGCGTGTCAAGCTTCGTGGTGTAATTTTCTAAAACGCCATTGCCTTCTCGCCCCGTGGTTGTTTATTCTGCATCGAAGCCCGGGCGCCAATAACTCAAAGACGATTCTGTTGCTAAAAAAAATTGTAATATTGTGGTGTTTTCGGGTTAAAAATAAACTAGTCTATTAATCTCCCCATATTTGGTAGTGGTCTAAAAGCCGGGTATCTGACATCGACGTCTGCAACTGCAATAAAAGCAAAATTCGCTGACGCATTGCCCTTTTAGGACAGGGCATGTTCCAACTAAATTGAAAGAGATCTCTCCCGGTTTGCCTGGGCTCTGAAATCCGTGATACACCGGGCACAGACTGGCTATACAGTGTTGCTGGCAGTGTAATAATTCAGGGGGCTGTGAAGGGACTGAGCCCAGCGCACATGAATGGCTTCCATTCCTTGCCGACCCACAACTTTGATGAATAACCAGGTCACATGTAATAAGGAGATTCTGTGTGTGTGTCGAGGGGGGGCGGGGGGTCAATACAGTAATCAAGTAGGGCATATTTGTGCCTGTGTGTCTTTTGTTTTGGTGAAAGAGTCTGCCCCATATTGAAAACCCTAGCTCTCTCCCGCTGTATATCTATCTATCTATCTATCTATCTATCTATCTTTCTATCTATCTATTAGACATACAAGCGGTGTGTGTAGTGTGTGTGTGTGTGTGTGTGTGTAAGAGGTAGATATATAGATAGATAGATAGATAGATAGATAGATAGATAGATAGATAGATAGATAGATAGATATGCGAGAGAGAGCGAGGCATATATGTATATATATATAGGTACACACAGGGCAAGCCATCGGTTCAGAAAGATGGATCTTCCGTGTCAAAACGCCTCTTAAAATACTGACTTAAATATAATAACCTGGATTTATTTTGCGGTATTAGGACGGGAATAGCAGAGACAACGCACGTTCGCCGACCTCTGAAAGGACATTAGTAAAGAAAAAATATATTTCAAGAAAACCTTGCCAATTACCACACTTCAAATCTCCCACTCCTAATATTTCAAAAGCTTCGGAAAATCTAATGGAGGCTTTCCAGTGCCAAACCAAGCTTACGACGTCAACAAATGATGTATGAAATGTTATTGTTATTGTAAGTGGGAATCATAAAATGGGAATTTTATGCAAACCTAGCTCTCCCGGCACACTAGTCATATCCATAGTAAACCACGTTCAAGTTACACTCTGACTTATGATGTCAAAATTAGCTAAATTATGTTATTTGTACTATTATAACCCATGAACTCAGTTCCCACATGTTGCCTATAGCTTTAATGAACAAAGCATGTATTGTTTCAAATTTAATTTGGCATCTAACAAAACGGCAATGAAACATGATATGTGATACGAATTAGTTTTTCTATATGGACATTATAGAAGAAGCCTTAGTAGGCCTAACGGCTCTACATAATAGACCATCGCTTTAGTGTTCTTGTCGACACTGCTCTTATTAAGGATATTTAATCCTATGGATCAGATAGCATTTGAAGTAAGGGACGTTGGTCTATTGAGAATGTATTAATCTTTAGGCTACTCCGTGGTTATATCATTATGAATGATTGGTTATGGCAGGTTGGATATGGTCAAAAAAGTTACACAGGTATACGATAATACGATTCTGACATATGCATGAATCACAATCTTTTGAAAATTAGGTTAAATGTTTAAGACCCTTGTACCAAATAGGCCTGTACGAATAGGTAACAATAACGTATCCCCCCAAATACACAGCCTATAGCCGAAGCATAATATCACATAAGCTTATAGCATATAGTGTTTTGTGCATCATGATAATGATCATCAATATGTATACAACACCCTAAGAGTTCATATAAGTAAAATTAGGCTATTTACTCGAATGGTCCAAATAATTGACAAACCCTTGTGCATTATCGTTTCAGCCACTGCTAAATATGAAAACACAAAGGTTCACGCTGACGTCTGACGTCATTACATTCTAACGCCGGACTGAAATAAACTGTTTGGTTGTCTTTAGGCATTCTGACTATAGGTTTTAAGGAATTGGGGGGACGGGGGTGGGGGTGGGGGTGTGGCTGTAGATGCCAACTGAACGGAGAAGCACTACAAATGTCACGACGGTCACTGTTTTGGTAAGAATATATAAGATGTTGTTATGACTACAACAGCGTTGCTACAGTCCAGCATGCCGGCGCGTCTGTCAAAACTCAAAACACCAACTGTGACTACATCATAGCTGCCTGCTTCGGGCCTACATTATATGCTAAAGAAAAACAAGATCACGTATCCCTGTTGGTTCTGTTAAAAAAGACAAAGATGCTACTTAATCATTGTCAATGTTTCCCAAAAATCGACATAAAAGAAATAGCTACAACAGAAGTGTGACGAGAAACTGTAGCTTACACATAATGGCATACAGCCAAAACTATATAGACAAAAAAGCATATGGACAAAATGTATGCTTATAATAACACACATTGCAGTTAGACTATATACGTTAGTGAAGCAGGGTTTGGTTTGACTGCGGTGTTTGTTGTCCTCGCTACAGTATATGGCTCTTGGCTCTTTGTTCTTGTTTTATGGCGGCGTTAAAATATTTTACAAGCACTTTGTCCCTCTCTCGCGACTTCCTCCTTTAATAACTTACTTTGATCGGGTCCGACTTTGTCCTCGCTAGCTTCACAAATGTCCTTATTTTCGTCGAAACCGGTGCTGGCAATGACGGCGGGATGGTGGCTCAGCTCCCGTGCCACCGTGGAGGACTCCAATATGTACGTGGTAGTTTCGTGCTGATGTTGGCCACCGATCTTCGGCGGGATCTCGCCGCCGAGGTGGCCGAGCAGCGGCTCGAGCTTGACCTGCCCCGGCTGCCCCTGTCCCGGGACCGACAACGACTCGGATCCGCGCGGCGCGCAGTCCAGCCAAGAACGGATGTACCGAGTGTCGGAAGGCACATGCTGTGCGGGGATGTACGGGTGGTAGACCGCCGATAAGCCGTTGGCGGCGTGGTGTGGGCTGAACGGGCTCCAGGAAGAGGAAAACACGGGAGGTTTCGGTTGAAAACTACAGGATGGATAGGAATCGGGATGGGGATGCTCTGCGTGCGTCCCTCCGCCGGTGTGCCTGCCGCCTCCGACTCCGGCAGAGCCTGAGCTGGCGTACTGAACATTGGAGAACCGTCCCGGGGTCGAGAGTTCATCGCTCTCGTGACTTATGATGGAGTCCACGTAATAGTTGCTCAAAGTTCCAGAAATGGACATTCTCGGACATTATCTGGGAAACGCTGCGTTCATTGAATGGAAAACAAGTAGCAGCGCATAACTAGTTTTAATGCCTTTCTCCTCGATATTTCTGCCTCACGTTCTTTCACGAACTCCCCCCCGTCTCTCTCTCTCTCTCTCTCTCACTCTCTCTCTCTCTCTCTCTCTCTCTCTCTCTCTCTCTCTCTCTCTCCTGCGTGAGCCCCTTCCTTCCAACTCGCTAGTGAAACAAAGTATTGAGCCCTCTGTGTTGTTGGGTCTGTGCACTAGAAGCAAACTGATTGGCCGGACTTTTTCTTCTAGCCTGATAAAGCGTCAATGGAGCGTAAATCAATCTGGCACGCGGGCCATTCTCCATCCCCCATCTCTCCCTTTCTAACTCCCCCTTGTCCCCACGACATATTCGCTCGCTTCTCGCCCAAATAAATGGTCTTGTTTATGCAAAATGCTAAATTAACAGCTACCCCATATATGTTTTATCTATTGGCAAAGTCGTCTACAAATATACACCCTATAGACATTATGCATGAAATGCACATGGGGCCAGAATGCTATTATATAGGCTACATTTTACTTTTCCAAAATTGATGTTTATATGCCGGCAGTTTATAGCAAATCAGTTAACATATGAGATGTTTCTATGGTAGCACAGGCAAAGTTTCTGTGTAATCATATTTTTAAACTTAAATCGGCATTTTAGCCTAGATAACGAGATAAGCACACACTTGTTTAATTGTATTTGTCTGCTTTACGGAAAGGCCTTCTGTGCAGCACTGCGGAGAGCCGACTAATACTTTTTTATTGGCAGATTAACAGTCATTTTTGTTAACGAGAGCTATTAAAAAAGCAAAGCACGGCAATGCCCCTTGTCTTTACAGCAGAAACTATTTGAACTACTTTTGGGCCCGTTTAATACCACAATAAAATTCTACATCAGCTGCTTTGATTTTATAGGCCTGATATATGGCCTGTGGCACTGTGGACCGTAAACGCGGCTGAGGCGAGGCAAATCTGTTGCATTCTTCCTCCTCTTTCGGAAAAGGACGTCTCACTTCGCATCCAGACGCCAAAAGTAAACAATGCTAGGACCAGAGCTTGGTGGATATGACTTACAGCTATATTCAACGAAAACGAATATTTACACATCTCTCAGGCCGACACTTTTCTCAATAGTCTCGGGACTAGGCGACTAACTGCTCGTGTCAATTCAGTTATTCGTGTAAGTATCAGTTCAGGTTTAAAGCCGTTATTGTTATTCACGACATTAAGATTGTTTGAATTGTAAAGATATATTGTTTTAATTAAAAATGTCTGTTTTAAATGTGCCTATACATGCATATTGAACCGTTTGGCCATGCTAGCCTATATCTATTCCACGTCCCCCTGTCCTAACCATGGTATAAATGATAATGATTTGTTCTTAATAATGAAGTAGACCAATATGTAGTTAGACGTTATCAAAATTACAAGATCTATACGCACCTTGCTCTGTGGAGACATTGCTGTTAGACCTAGCTATTTATGTGAGCTATGTATCCCTTACTGTTAAAGCTTTTATTTGCAATAATTTAGATTGAAATATGCGTTTCTTGAGTCACCTGAGCTCAGGTGCTATGTACTCCGGCTAGTGTGAGTTGTAGTACATGTAAGACTGCTTTGGTGACGCACGACACTGCTGGCTGGTATAGAATATGTCTGGGAAAAAAAAACGTGGACGGTCTTGTGCCCCCCCCCCCCCCCCCTCCTTCCCTCTACAGTCTTAACTCTGGCGAAGAAGATTAGGCCTTTATGCCTGTCTTCACATTACACAACATCAAGACATGTTGTTTCCAACACCTAGGCTACACATCTCCACAGCTCGGGATGTGCTGTATGACCGGGATGTTAACTAACTATTTTAACTGTTTTTAATAACCACAGTTCAGTAATAACGGCAAGGGATTGCAACAGTCTTGTGCGTATTAGAGGCAATAATAGCAATATTGCTTTGTGTTGTGGAACCGTGCGTAAATTATGATGCAGCACGTAATCTACACAGCGATGCTGAATCACCCAATTTGCTATAATTTTGAAGTATCCAAATTACCATCAGCTTTAGAGTATGATGATATTTAAACAGGCACCACAGAGACTTTAACTTAAAGCATAACGTGGTAGTGTATTTATGCAGACAAAAGTACACTATATATTGGCATGCTTTGACCATTCCTACAAAATATGTGTATCACCCATGTTTATGTGATGTACTAGAATAAACTAATGCATTTTTCACTTCAATATGGGGTGTATCCAGTGTATGGAATTTGTTATCCTCAAACCACAGGCTTAAACGCATGAACAGGGTGGGGTGCAAAGAGTTTAGTCAGTGGTATAATTGGAGACACTTGCGCTATAAAACATTAAAGACATTATCCGTTAACCACTGTGAAAACAATTTTAGTTAATTGTCTACATGCAGCGTGTTGCTTAATTCGGTGTGATTCATAACAAAGTTTTGTTATAGACTGATATTTCTTAAAAGTTTGTTAATTTGATTTCTGTTATATTTTGTCAATTGCATTTCTGTTTACATTGACTTAACAAATGAATTATGACATTTTAAACATTTAGGACCATCCTAAAAATTATAATTTGTTGTTTATCAATGTGACGGGAAAAAGTTATATGATATAAGGCAGACAAAAGCGACATCGAAAGGAAAGTATAACATCGGCATGCAAAATAGTATCTTCAGATTTGTACATTTTTATTGTTGTATATTGATATACTGGTTGAATGTAGGCATATGCTCACAATCCAGCAATGCTTTCATAACTCAGCACATGTGTAAGTCTAAAATATTGGCTATTTTACTTAAGTAAAACGTTTACTGATCCTATGTCTGCATGCGCGAGTTTACAAATAAAAATATATAGGCCCTACTATTGTAAGGATTTCTCTGGAGAGTTTTTAAACTACTTTTAGTAAAAAGAAGTTACAAGATAAATGCCTTAGGGTAGGCATTTAGATGTAAAACGAATCAATCAGCTATTATTAGTCTATTGAAGTCAAAGCCAACACAAACTGGCCCGGCGCCGGAGTTTCTCTGGTCTGATTAAGTCATTACAGCACAGGAGTCATTACCTAGCATATTCGCTGGACAGCATCTGAGAAAATACACTGCGAAATATACAACTTCGGCAAATTAGACCAATTTATCTGAAATGTTCAACTGAACCGCTTGTGTGCGTGTGCGTGTTTGCGTGTGTGTGTGTGTGTGTGTTTTTTTTTTAAACTAAAATAGGCTACACCTCTCAAAACCAAGCTATTTGACACATGCTTATACTGCGTTTATTTACAGCAGTGTCCTGCTAATTTAACTTATCGTATGATATTCAATTAAAGGGATTCTGGAGAAAGATTGTTGATATTTGAGATCAAAACAAAAACACCCCTCCCAACGTCATAGGGTGTTCCGTCAAAAGCTCCGCTATCCAAATTGGACATGCATTGCCAAGGCTATGTGTGGTGCGGTCTGCACTACTTTGCCACGTTGTTTGTTTTCCCACTTATAGCCATCGTCGCCTTGGAAACACTGGATAATAAAACAATATTTTAATATAAAATATAAAGGGCAGGTAGCAAATTTAAATTGCTATTGGTTAAAAATGTATAACAAAGTAATAATAATTATATATAATATAATAGTTTGCATATACTGTATATAAATGAATGCAATGTCATTGTTCACTATATTAAAGCAAATTATTTTAGTACCTAATCGCCACAAAATAATTTAACAATACAAAAACGATTAGTAGTAACTATTTGCATTTAGTGGGCTGTGCAACTGCCAGTTCTATGGTCGTTAAAATGGCTGACAGTGTGCAATGTGCTTTTTATGCCATATATGTTGATCAAGTTGTGTTGTTGTAATATCATCTCGTGTGTGTGTTTGTAAGAGGGACAGAGAGCCATTTTGCAGTTGTCAATACCGCAAACAGTACAAAAATATATCATGATCTCTACTCTAATTATAACTGACAGTGTACTAGTATAAAATATGTGTATGTAAACTATAATTCCGGTTATTAATGTTCTTATATATTTTTACATGTACAAAATACACCAAAATAATTGTTATATATGTGTTTATAAATGCTGTACTCTATGTTTCTGTTACCACCTTACCACCTGAGATGTATCTCCCAACATACATGATATATGTAGATGCACATCATATAAATGGTAGGCTGCATAATATGATAACGGTTTGGCCTTTTAAATTTATGGAATCATGTTGTTATTGTTCTGAAGGCTTTATTTTATTTTATTGTTGTGTGTGTGTGTGTGTGTGTGTGTGTGTGTGTGTGTGTGTGTGTGTGTGTGTGTGCGTGTGTGAGGACAGCCTATATTCTGTTATATGTTTTACAATGTGTAGTACAAATCACTGAATAAACACACATGAAATATCAGACAGTTGTTTCTGTTAAATTTATTTGCATACTTGAATAATCGGAATTCATATAATCTTCACTGCTATCTTAATGCAAACAAGCACAGGAAGTATGTACATATCAGTAGTCTAAGGACACATCAGGTGGGCTATGTAAACATCCTTCTATTTTGGGTTCAAATTCTGCCCTAACAAACAAGTTAAACAACATTATGAATTGGCTCAATATGTTGTCTTATTAATGCTTTGACAGGGGGCAGTTCAGAAACACACACTGACATGTATGAAGAAACTTAAAATATTCTTATTTGTTACTTTATGGATTAATACACATATGCAGAAAAGCATGCTAAAATATGGTTTAAATCAGTGTGTTTCACTTGGAGAATACAAATAATGAGTTTCTGATTCTGTCATTCAGCCATTGTGCCTATAGGCTAAATGTTTTGACAAAGAGATGTGGTCGGACGTGGAGGTGAGTTTGCAGCCAGGCGCCAGAGTTGACACAAGAAAACAGACTGAGAAGGGCCCGTGGCCGGTAAACGTTAATGTGCTATTAAACGACCTGCAAATTATACGAGGAACCTCGGCCACTGACACACAATATAAAAAAACACAGTGGGCCGGTATATCTCCGAGAGCAGATTTACTGCTTCGAGGCGGCGCGCTGTACTTCATGAAACGTATTATTTGAAAATGAACGAGTGACGGGCTCGGGCAACGTTCATCATCGGCGCGGTATTAAACGGGGAGGTCGTGGACAGGCATATTCTTTCATTTCAGTATTTCATTATACCCTATAGTTCGCATAGGCTATAGCTTGCACACAGGCACACGTTGCACTAACACATGCACAAATACAAATTATTACTTAGTATTACTTACTTATTAAACAACAATTAGCTAAATCCAGGGAAAAAAAACAATGCCATATAGGCTGCCCCATATCCATGTTATCCCAGGATACCTATACATTACATAAAATTGTCAAATGAAATTAGATTGTGCACACATAAATAATTGTGCACAGAGCAAATATCAATGCTTCTACATGCTACACTATGCATAGCCTATATTAGTGGTGCTAAATGTTTAGTGCTAAATGTTTATCACTGAACAACGCAGAACCCCCCACCCCCCCACACACACACACACACATACACACACACATACACACATTAAAGTATCGCGTGATTTCAAATCAAATCAGGGTCGTTTTAATAATAACGTACAATGTCAATGCTTTATAAAGGCAGAATATATAATAATATAACCATTGATAATATATACGATATAACCATTTACTATTTATAACACAAAATGAGCTAGTCTAAATATTCCTGTATAGTAGGTCACCCCTCCTCGATCTTTAAGAGCTCAGTGCGTTTGATTCCTCTTCGGCCTGGTCCCTTTGCGCGCTGCGCGGTGGAGTTGACACTGGAGTGATTCAGGTAGTTTCAGGTTCCTGTGATCTCAAGCGTCCAGCCCAACAACTTGAAACTACCTAGATCACACGACAGCCCTGTGGGAAGGATCAAACTCTGCTTGCTGTTTCATGGGTGAATAGAGAAAATATTCTCGTATAAGCCTCAACATTCAAAATGTGTTTTTACAAAGCAAAACATTATGAATTTCTATGAACCATCAGTGAAGTTCGCAGATATAAATAATCAATAATAAAAGTTTTACTAGCAACAAAACGTTATTTTGTCTCTTTTTAAATAGCTGGTCTATTCTCACTACTGGTAAAAGCATTATGTGTCAGATCTAACTACAGTTGGATTACATTTGAATCCATATTCATGGGATTCATAGGATTCACGATTTAGGCCTACCCAGCGCAATGTGAATATGTTTATAGTCATTTCTTTCTTTTGTATTTTATTCACCAAGATGACATGGTGGACTTGAAAGCCCACACGGTTAAAAGGTAATAGACCATATTGTATTTAGAATATCACGTAGCCCCACACCAAATACTTCGCTTAATATGTGTAATACAAATCAAAATATAGCATTAAATTCACTATATAGTTTTACAGGCTTTATTATAACAAAGCCGCTAGCTCCAGCAACACGGAGAGTTATCGAATTGAATATAAATCTCGTTATATGTGTCTGAGTCAACTCTCCAACATAGAATGCGCAGGAGGCAGGCACAGAGAAAGGACGAGATAACAGAAACATGAGGTGCAAACATTCTTTTAGTCTTTGTTGTCCAGCAATGGTCGGCAGGGCAATAAGGTAACCGTAAAACAACACTTTATACACAGCCACATCCACCCTGGCCATTTCCGCTAGCCTCCAATAAACCAGTTACAATTACCCCCCACCCCCCATATGGAAGGACAGGAGACATCCCGTCTTTTGTACACAAAAACCGCCGACTAGGCAGAAAGACAGACAGAGGAGGAGATAGACCATAAACAAAATGGCAGACAGACAGAAGGAGGAAGAACAAGACAGAAAGGGACACTGTGG
Source organism: Typhlichthys subterraneus (assembly GCA_027564835.1). Taxonomy (NCBI): domain Eukaryota; kingdom Metazoa; phylum Chordata; class Actinopteri; order Percopsiformes; family Amblyopsidae; genus Typhlichthys; species Typhlichthys subterraneus. Next base: position 11,750 of record JAODUH010008578.1, read on the forward strand.
CGCTATAAAAAACGTTTGACTGCCAACATGGCGCCCCTGGGCCTGCATCGTGGGAACGCGAGCAGTGCGCAAAGATTGTTTGCCCCTTACATCTCGTTTTCATCCGCCTCTGTCTCTCCTCTCCTGCCTTCACCCCACCCTCTTCTCTCTTCTCAAACGGATAGCAGCTGGACCAAAATATGAAGTTCGGTCATGTGTTCCAAATCAAACCTTCACATTTGAACCTGCGTTTGAAAGCGGAAAAGGCCGCTTGCATGCAACATACCGACGTCTCTGAAAACGCCGATCGTTACCTGAGATTAAAGTATACTGTCTAGATTTGTGGAGAAAGGGAATGTTAATGCTACATTTTAGCAAAGAACTTGCGTCCTTCGTAGTGACATATTATTACAGTGCATCCACCATTTTAGAGTGCATAGCCTATATAGACTATAGTCTAAAACGATAGACTCCGCAGAGCATTCAATAGAACAACACGTGCAAAACATGTGCATGGTGTATCATCCTTGGCGTTTAGGTGCACCTTGACACTTGAAGTTAAGAAAGGACCTGAAATTAATCAACATTCAAATGCGCCGAGCTCTCAGTGAGCTTTAGGGCAGCAAAAGATGTCCTAGTAGAATCAAATCTATTCAACGCTCCCTAATGAGCCCTAAACCTATGTTATATTATAAAATACTACTACTACTACTAATACTACTACGACTACTAATAATAAGAATAAGAATAAGAATAAGAATAAGAATAAGAATAAGAATAAGAATAAAAATAAGAATAACAACAACAACAACAATAATAATAACAAAATAATTAAAATCGCATTGGACAAAGATATGTTGTCAAGGGCACAACCAGTGGTTTTTAAACACATTTCCTATTCCTTGAACAGGAATAATACCTTCTATATTTGTTTTTAGACATCGTATTTGTAAGCAATGCAACGGGGAGAATCCATAAAAACTACGACACCTTTTAGACATGCAACGGTCAAAGCCATTAGCAGCATTCCAGTGTTTGGCTAAAAAAGACTAAAATGTGATCTTTGACTGTTTGTGCCAGTATACAGTGACGTATACAGGGGACACTCAGATGAAAGTGCACATTGTAAATTTAACCAAGGTAAACATTGGACTGTGTCGCAAATATCATATTTTATTCTTGAAAATGTGTTTTATTTGTATTGATTAGTAACTGATTGTTTTTAATTAAACAGGCATAACCAGGGAAAGGGGTCGCAAATGAGTTTAGGCTATAAACCCTATTCAATGCATATATTGCAGATTACTATGACCATGTACATGTAACCTGTTATAATTTCCATTCTATTGTCCCTGATAAATAAGTAAGGAGAAAAACATTTAAATAAATAATCGAGAAAGGAGAAAAAAACTGCAGGGATATCCTATAGTTAGCCTAATGTTCATCTAAGTCCATTCCATTTCATGAAAGTCATGAGAATGCAGAATATTCTAGAAATAGGCCTAGGTCCACTGAATAATTGTGAACAATTAATTGACAACATTTAAAAACACAACTGCTTGGCATATTATTATTATTATTATTATTATTATTATTATTATTAATAACAATGATTAATAATAATAATAATAATAATAATAATAATAATAATAATAATGCTATTTAGATTGAGTTTAATATAACGAATTCTAATAATATTATTTACATGTAGACTATATATAGTATATACATCATTTCTTATTGATTGCAAAAAAATTATTTAGGATAATACAAAGGCATATCAGCGACATCATTCCTTCAATATCCTCTCTTCAAAGTTCAGGGAAGTCTGCACCCTGAAAACCCATAGCTCTTTATTAAAACATAACGTTATTACAAACAAGGAATCAAGTCAGACATGCACGGAGAGACACGAAGACACAGGTAAGCAACATCGAAATGTGTTTACACACAATTACATTAGGCTACACGTGTGCATGTGTCAAACCATATAGCAGCCGGCATGTGCTTCAGACTCCAACAAATAAATAAAATGGTGCAGAGGCTTTCCTGATAGAGTAAATCATATAAAACATTTTAAGTTTAACATGTAAACAACAGTGGTATGTATTATTGGATTAAGCAAAAAAGATAATCTTATACCTACCTACATCATTATGCACGGCAACCTCCGACAGCAACACACCTTTTGGAGGTGACGGATAACAAATTGAGTATAGTCTTGGAGTCTTGCTTTGAATTGTTAAAGTGCTTTATATCTATGGAGAATGTGGTGCGGACCTTATTGGAAAGTACAATAAAAAAAGGTTACAGCATCTTCAGTGAAATAGTTAACCCCACCCGTCCACGACACGTTTTAATCTCAATATCCATGGCAAATTGAATATTTATCCTATATAGGCTATAGCATACAGTAGGTAAATTATCGGACTAAATTATTCGTCAATTTTAGGTCGGAGTACGTCAAATTCCTCTACGAAAATCATCGGTGTAGGGTAGCCATAGGCCTACCTCAATTGATTCACGTTATTTGTTTTCAATTTCCAGTGTGTCTATAAGCATTATCGTCCCACATATAATGCTATGTGCGCAAAAACCTTGTTGTATGTATGTGCGCGTACGCATGTGGCTCCTCCACTCAGCCTTATTTTCATCCTTCCTTGATTTGCGTCCTTTCAAGTGAGTTTTCCGTCCAATGTCGTTTTATGACGTCATGGTCACATTCCAAAAGCGTTCTGACGGTGAACATTCGTTGGGTTTGGAGCTTCGGTGTTGTTTCTTCATTTTCATCCTGCGGTTCTGGAACCATATCTTGACCTGTCTGTCGGTTAGATCAACGTTTTTGCTGATCTCCAAGCGGCGCTGTCGAGTTAGATACATATTGAATAAGAATTCCTTCTCCAGCTCAAGCGTTTGATGTTTGGTGTATGGACATCGCTTTTTCCTGCTTGTTCTGGCCCACATCCAGCCGCCCACGGCTGCGCTGTCCCTCTCTAACGCTGGGCTCATCTGTCGGCGGAGGTCGGCTGAGGTGAACAAGAGAGAGAGAGAGAGAGAGAGAGAGAGAGAGAGAGAGAGAGAGAGAGACAGGATGCATTGATGGTGGACTGCAGATATGCATGTATGA
>JAODUH010008578.1:14955-56311 GCA_027564835.1 Typhlichthys subterraneus
AGAGAGAGAGAGAGAGAGAGAGAGAGAGAGAGAGAGACAGGATGCATTGATGGTGGACTGCAGATATGCATGTATGAAGACTTATATTATACATAAGATACATAAAATGTTAGGCTGTCACTTTCCTATTCACATGCAAACATACATATACTATCTACACATGCCCAGGCTATATGTTCGTGCATAATAGACACAGGTATAAATAACATGCATGCATGGTCTCCATTACAAACTACACAAGATATAACCTCCACACACACACCATACACACCTACACGCACGCACACACACACACAAACACACACACACACATTAGGACTACCTCACACATGCGCAAACAAAACTATTTTGTGATAATTGCCAAGAATAACACTTGCTATAGGCCTTAAGAAAATCCACGTATTGCTAATCAGTGGATGGGTTTGAAATGTGTAAAATAAATTGAATTGTAGATGTACATTAAAACACTTGCCACCTTACCTTGCTAAATGGAGCGACTACAGGTCGGTCTGGAAAGATTATAGTGTTACAAACAGTCCCTGGGCTGAGCTATAGCCTTGCCACGTTCTGTTAGAGCCAGACGTACTGCTAGGGGATATATCGCACCCCAGTCCTCCATCAATGACTACCTGTCTTATAGGCCGAAACATTCCCATATTTCTCTGCTATAAGAAGCCGTTTGCCACGTTCCAATGAGCATCATGCAACCAAGCACTCTCAAAACGGGAAAATAACAAATTTGGTCCCCAGCGAAGGGCACTCTGGCTGGGTGCAATAAATGAATTTCAGCGCAACAAAATGACTCTCTTTGTCTTCTTCTCACCAAAGGCTCTTCCACTTTTAACATTCCCCAGTAAAAACGTCACAGAGAAAGGAAAAGTCACATGTTCTTGGATGTAGCTGACGGTTCGAATCAGTATGACGACATAGCCTATACGTTTCCCCTGGCTGTCATGATCGTTTATGCGTGTATGTACCCCTCCGCTTCACCCCGCCATTATCTAATTGATAAAAAACTTAAAGTGTATTTTCATCTTTTAGTTTTCCTCTCTACAACTCCACCCCCCAATTGCGTCTTGTAGACAGGCGCCCTTTCATTCCCAATACTTTTATATCTCCAGCTTTCCTATAGCTCTTGCTCACTGCTCTACATAGTTCTACCCACCTCTATCTTCATGTGTTGGTACCGTCTCGTCAACTTCGGTCAGGTCTGAGCCGGACTCGTGTTCATTCCCGTGAGTGTGACAGCCACTGCTTTGGACAGGAGCCGGATCACGTTCTCCTCCGTTGCTTCCACGAATCAAACCGCCGCCATACACTCTGTCGGATAGAACCAGCAGCCCTTCTCCTCCTCCTTCTCCTCCTCCTGCTTCTTCTTCTTCTTCTCCTCCTGCTCCTTCCCCCTTCTCTTCCTCGTCAATAAAACCCCTGGTGTTGTTCCGACCACTATTGTCCAGCGGTAATGGCCCAGCCTTTCGCCTCTCAGCGGGGAAGTTCAGGTGGTATGAGTTGTGGCTATGGTACGCGGCGTCTGGCGAAGGGGCGTGCCCGCGCATCAACGGTGGACTGCTACTGCTACTAACCGGTAATAACACACCTCGACGGATGTCAACGTCCTCCTCGATAGCAGCGTCATTCTCGTGGTGGACCGCGGAATCGGCTTGGATCGGGAGAACAGCCGTTGCATCCATGACGGAGAAGATCACATCAGAATATACCCGGCAGCCCGTATGTTGAACGGACCCCAAAGCTGATACCGAACTCCTAACTGAATCACAGTGGGTCAGAGGCCCCTGGTGACTGTGTTGGTGATGATCCGGTGTTTCAGTTGCCGTGGTCAGTGCGTTGTAAACGGGCACATCTCCGTTTAGAGCCGCCTTGGACCCGTACCAGAGGCTCGATTCCAACATCAAGTAGGAAGAAGAAGGTGACGATGATGAAGAAGGGGAGTCGATGTTGCTGGAGGACTGGTGTGGGCTGGAACCGTATGCACGCGCGTTGAGATCGCGCGCCTCTATCGGCGGTTGCACTGGAAATGCGCTCAAAGACGTCTCCCTCCATTCGTTTCCGTATCCCCGTAGCTGGAACGGTTGTCTCTCCGGTAAATTCGCGTACCCCATAGGCGGAAGATGAGACTGAGGGGCGGATGACGGTGGACGTAGTTCGCGCTGCTGCAGCAGCTGTTGGCGCATCATTCTACCCGACGTCGTTACACCGAATCCGACGCGTCGCTATATGTTGGAGATGTATCTTATTGTGTCCCGCGCAAGAGGGTCAGAGTACAGTGTTGCCTTTAGGTCGCGACTCGCCAGGGTGGTGGAGTGCGGGCGTGGGGGTTTGATTTGGCTATAAAAAACTAAATTACTATATTAAAGCCCACGAGTGGGTGTGTATGCCCCTAGTTTTCTGCACTGACATTGGCACGCGGACATATTTGCTGGTTGCGGGGAAAGGGGCGGCATATTTTTACAGGGGACGTGGAGATGAAAGTGTCTTGGGGGAAACTCGCCACATTTAGAGGGCAGATAGAGAGAAGCAGCCTGGCTGGGAATGCTTCCGGTCAGGCGGTCCAATTGCAGTCTGGGGTTCATGGGCAAACCCCGCCCTGCGAGGCCGAGGCTGAGATGGTTTTAATCAGATTCTATTCCTTGTATCCATCGTTGGTTCAGTTTTAAATTATAATACGTATATAACTCTAGAATAGTCCATATTTCACTGACAATTTCATGAAAACCACGCGCGTCCACTAATATGAAGCAAGACAAAAGAATACCCCCACCCCTTCCCTTCCCCTGAAAACTATAGGATATGACAGAGAGTGCAAGTCTTAGTATGAAAACAGCTGCGAATTCCATCTCTGCCTTCAATTATGGGCCAGGTCAAAGACAAAGCTCGCCATGGAATTTTCCCTGGGTTTACACTTGTATGATGCCTTTAACCCCTCCAATTACTGTTATTTATATGCTTTAAATATTGATATGTTATGCATTATCCCCCTTTGACAATATAGCAGCAGATATAGGTTCAAATCAGTACCAGTGCATGCTTAATCTAAACGGTTACAGCTGTGTAGAAGTGTATGGACATCTTATATTTTTTTATTTGATTTAGATAGGCCCTAGGCCTATGGGACAATTAATGTTATTTTATTGTTTAGATATTAGCCTACATAGAAAACATTTGTAATGTGTCTTCCGCGTTTGCAAAATGTGAAAAGCATATCGTATCTGCTTTACGCGCAGTGTCCGAATTGGATCAAAATTATTCAGACGTATAGGCTAATAGGCAACTCAATTAGCCTACATCAAACAATCTGAAAATTATAAAAAATCGTACGGTGGGGTTAATTTTATATGTATCAATTCAGATTTGTCTTGGTCATGTACATAACACGGTAAGGTAATAACATTGCTAAATTACGCACGATAATGTAGAACATCAGTATTGTAAATTAAAACTTTTAATTTTTCAATATTTTTATTACACGTTTCTGGATCCAGTTCTGCTGACAAAAACCTATCCTTGCGGAAGACAAAAATGAAACATTGCCATATACACGAATTATTAAATGGTTCCAAAAGACAAAAGGATGTTTTAATTTGATTTACATTTACATTGTGCTTTTCTGCAGAATATGTTTTGACTTTACTTTTAACTTTATCCTGGCCCAAATTTTGGTTGAATGCTTTCGATAACTAAATACAAATAATTTAAATGAAAAGTAATAGGCCTTTATCTGCCCGCTATAAGCAACCACCGCCATTGATGACTAAAAATAGGCCTACATAATCGGTGATGTCCTTAGACATATTTTCCCAAATTTGACTATAGGGCCATAGTAGTTTAACAGGTTAGAGAGAAAATGGTTTGATTTAATGTTAATTAGTTTAATCATTTGCATTTATTTCGAATGTATGCTTTATTTATTATTTATTTATTATTGAAAAATATTACATGGAAATTGAAGCAATTTCACAATAATGAATACACGTATATTTTGAAATTAAATCTGACTTAAATATCGTCTATTTGTGCATAGTTTATTATATCTAGCTATTGTTTACGACGTTGCATTAAAATATGTGATGAGAAAATACAATGTCCCCCAAAATATTTATTTTTTCCAGAAAACATATTCATAGAGAAAAACTTGCATTGCATTTTTTAATTCAGAAAAATCTTTTTTAGACGTTTTTGACTTCTTAGGCCTTACGTTTTGAATTTTGACCAAATATATAATGTGTGCACTCATTGGAAAAATAGCTAATTTTTTTATTATTGTGGTATGCACATATGTTACCATCACGTATATGTCTACTCATTGAAATTACTTTTATTTCACTTCAAAGACCGTTTTGCAGAAAAATGTGCGTGTTTAACCAATAAAATGAGCAGTCTCTTTTTATTTTGTTAGAAATTCCAAAAATTACAACAAGGATATTGATAACATCAATTGACCACCACATACGATATGCTGTATGCAGCACTGTGCCATACAACGAACATATATCATTACTTACAGTATCATATTACTTATAGACCGTATATTTACATGGCCAAATGGCATTCAAACGTTCTACCCATAGATGTCGCTGTTATGCAAATGATAATCTCTCGTCCATAGCCTTGTTGAGTGCTTTAGATGGCAAAATAAATGAAAAAACAAAAATAATTGGGCAGATATGCAATGACAAGTAGTGTCAGTTTACGAAATGGACAAGAAGGTGGTGTCACGTTTCAAATTTTTAAAATCTGTTAGAAAAAATGTGTTTCGAACGATTGTGTTAGCACCAATTATAGCCTATACCAACAAGACATGTTACCTAACTGGTAGCCGCGTGGAACATTGAACTACATAGGCTAATTGAAATGTGTGTTTCAACTTCAAAACTAACCGTGCTTTTTCCATTGATAATGTATTATCGGGACATTAGGCCTACAACCGGTGCTAATCTTCACTTTCTTCTTTTAGAAAGAATAAAGTTACATATATTGTATAAAAATGTAGCGTCACTCAAAAAGCAAATTACCATTCACAGATGAAGATTCATAATATAAAAACCGTAAAACGAGCCACGTATTCAATGTTAGACCACAAATCTGCTTGCATGCTTACAGGCTACACTGTGTGGATGATTTGACCCTATTTATACGTGCAGGAGTTTTAAAATGTAGCATATTAAAGCTTACCAGGTTTAGAATATGGCTAATGCTTGACAAACATCGCAGGTTTTCTGGATGACAACTTGTCATAGAGTAGCAGCCTATTATAATAATATTAGACCATTCGGGCATTTCTTCCCCGTGGTCCAAATAAAAAACTATGCTTTCGTGTTAAGTATTTGTGCCTGTTTCTCCTCGTGTGTTTGGATATAGTCTACATCCCGCATGTTCGTGCGTGACATTTTGACGACGAAAATGAGGCCTATGTGTGCAGTGACAATTCACACGTGCGTGTTTAGTAGTGCGTCTGGTCTACGCACATAGTCTCGGCCCGCTGTAAACCCGTTAAAATGTTTTAGGAGAAGAGAGGAGGAAATTGGAAATCTTCAATGACGTCCAACCAGTTGTGCAGGGCAGCGGTAATTAAGGCCCTGTGATAGTCCATATAGGTAGCGTTTAAAATCTTAATCTGAATACGTAACCTACATTCGTGACCTATAATCTCTATCTCAATATGTGTGAGAACTTTCAATTTCTTGAGAAAAGACAATTTATTTAATAAAGAGGCTCCACCACTTTGCTCATTATAACACACACACACACACACACACACACACACACACACACACACACGCACACACACGCACGCCACGCCACCCCACACCCACCTCCAAATGGCGAAGCCTTCGACTCTCCCTGGTCAAACTCGTATAACCGTAACCATGACAACGGGCCCCGAGATCGCTATAAAATTTTACAGCAGTGATGGGGGGAGGAGGGGAGGACGGGGGGGAGGTCTGAAACGCCTGGTGTTTGCTGTCCTGTGTGTGCGTGCACGTAAGGGTGTGCACGCGCGTCTAAGCAATCTGCTGGAATGGCATGAATAAGAACGAAGGAGAATTGATAGAAGACAGACGTGCCTAAAAAAACATGGCGCGGCTGGTAAATACGCGGGAACGGTTGACCGCAGATAGGAGTCTCGTTTCCTTTCAAGCATTGTTCTGAAGACAGCTGAGGTGCGTTAGATATACTAAAAACCTATGCATGTAATGCATTTACACACATTTTAGCGCATCTTACACAATCTTGTTGGGTCAAGGTCAAGGTTGCAGACAATTGTAAGTTTGACATTTAGGCTTTAGAGACCACATGCAACAGTCAGACCTTATACCATTGCATATAGGCTATAGCACTTAGTTTAGCGAGTCCAAGGCCATTTGTTATTTGCTGTAACAGAAAATCGAAATACAATTTCCAAACTAAATCGAAATAGAATTTCCAACTAAATCGAAATAGAATTTCCAACTAAATCGAAATATAATTTCCAACCTAAAGATCATTATCCCATCATTTAAAAATGAAAATGAAAGTGAAAATGAGAATGAAATCTTGAGATACATAACCCAGCATCAAGCAAGAGCATGGCTATAAATCCTAATGTTAATTATGATTTCATAGTCATAGCCTATTAGAAGATGTTTGGTCAAAGCTGCTATGTTAGGGGAAACTTATCACAGTGGTTAAATAGCATTGTCTGCTTCTGCAAGGAACAAAGACTTAGACAGGTCTATGCCAAATGCACCGTTCTTTCATTGCCAGCAGGTGGAGCTGTTGCATCATCTTTCTATCTATTAAGACGCATTTGTTCAAAGCTGTTTACAACGAGTAGAGCTACAGTTAGAAAGTGTTCAGGCATCTTACTAAAGGACGCATATACAGTAGGCCACCTATACTCGATTTTGATATGTGATTCACATTAATATGGCATACATTTACCAATAAGGTTTATATAAAACTCACTGTATATCATTTGATATACATGAAAAAATAAATAGATTTTTTTCTTAAAATAACAATAGGCCCAATTAATTAATAGACAGAGCAGTTGGGATATTGTACAATATTGCATTTTAATTAATGTACAGATAGTATGTTATGTATTCTCCAAATTATTTTATATTTGATTGATGTGTAAATTGACTGCTACTTAATTTCCAATTGGTTTATTGTGTATAGTTTGACCTTTTGTTTTTTTCCCAGTAGCCAAGAAGAATCAAAGCTGTGTCTACACTTACTGTATGTGGGGTTTGGTGATAGCAGTCCTCAATGTGTATGCCTTGAAACAGTATATTTCACTCCTCTGCTTTGCATGTGATTTCAGAGGTTACTTGGTCGGTTAAAGTGGTTGGTAATTAATGATGCCTTTTATTATCAAGGTCCAAATTATGGGGGGAAAAAGTAAAAAAAAAAACATACACGTCTGCTACAGTTAAGGCAATTTTACAGCCGTAAAAGTTGAAGTCAGGTTAAATCAGATTTAGCATAGAAGATTATGCAAACTGGTTTAACTTCATGCTAATGTTTTCTGACATGCACAAAGAAAATATGAGGAAAGAGTAGCATCAGATTGCTCAAAGGCAGACCGTCCAAACGGCACATTTAGTGTATGTTCTAATCATATAGGACATCAGCAGGTAAGACTCTACCAGAAAATATTATGAATATCATATAAAATGTCCTTTGGAAATAAACTGGTCTCATTTTACTGTAGAGCATAAAGAGAGAGAATGAGAAATGCATATGTTTTCTATATTAGTGGTTTATTACAGTTAAAGTTTAAGTTATTATTTGATCTAACGGACTATGCTGCTGTTTAACTAATTAATATAGCATGTGTTTTAGTCCTTATAAAAAACAACAAAATGTTGATTTTCAAAGAGAAATGGGTGATTGATGTGTTGCTTTAACCCGTGTTGTGTGACCTGTGCCCATCTGTGGAAAAGGAAATTTGAGTAATCGATTTTACACATAATAAAGTGTGTGCATTTACTGTACAAGGTGTGTGGCCAATTCAGTTTTTGCACCAATTTAATGTATTAGTTCATCCATGTATCTAATTAAACAATAAGAGTACGCATTGGGCTAAAAAGAGCTGAAAATGAAGTGTGTGCTCAGTTAAGACAAGGTCCCTATTCTAATGCATTGTTTTCTGTATGCTGCATTAAGAAATAAATATGAATTCAGGTTTGAGATAATGAAAATGTGTGGTTTATGATGAGCTTGTGCTGAAACTAATGGACTTGGTGAAAGGTTTGTGACTCATTCAGCAGGTTGCTTACACACACAATGATATTTAAAGGTAGAGGATCGCAGAACAGGTCTGATAGCAGTTGTGAGAAATGGGTTGGGTAACTGGAAGATAAGAAATACTGTACTCTCCCAGAACAGGCATGTTCCCTGTACTGTTAGTAACAATGTATATCCCAGGCAATACTTTATTATATTAGAAATATATTACATGCAATACATGTAACAAATATGTTGTACATAATTTAAAGCATCATATTAGTCAGAATATAAATATTTTTTTCCTCTTTAACCCTGGAAGACCCTTTTTTTTAAAGACTACATTTACATAACCAATAGGTTATATTGTCTTGCCATTGATAGTAAATGTGTATATTGGAGAGCTAAGTGACATTGTATATTTACCTCCTCTGGTCTTACAAGGTTTTATTCAGGTCTGCAAACTGTGCTCTTTAGCCCCTCTACAGTGGCTCTCTGTGGCTTTGACAAGCATCATATAGAACTTAATCTAGGTCATTGCATTGAATTCCTAACAGTGGAGTAGCCTATTCAATGTATCAACATAACTTCTTTGAATATATTTACCATGTTTTCTCACACACACACATACATTACATAGAGTACACATTCGTATTTTAACTAACGGTATGTTTTATGTTTGTCCAAAGGTCTACAGTGATGTTTAAGCAGACTGGCACTATATTTGAGCATAACACCCAGACAGCTAAGCGGTAAGATAAGGACTGGAATGGCCCATGGATTAGTCTCTATCTCACAGCTCAACCCAACACACTTAAATCTCCAACACACTTAAGTCCAAACGTGTTGACACATTTGGACTGTCCAGGAGATGATGTCTGCCCAGTTCTGTTGTATGTTTTTGAGCATTCAAGGATTGCAAACATTAGGAACATTTACAGACATGTTTTAGTTTGCACTGTCCTTCAAATAAAGAAGAAAAAAGGATAAGTATAAATTATGTAGATAGTTGAAATTATGTCTGAAATACAGTACAGTAATAAATGCCCCATAGTAACAGACACAACAGATAAGTAAGTGTATTGATTAATTACACATCGCTGATTACTGTCAATTAAAACATATATATTCTTTCAGTTGTTTTAATTAATGGGAGATGAGAGACATTGGTAAACTGACAGTTCAGCACTGAGCAGCTTCCTATAGAAAGGATGTGCTTGTCATGGGCATGGAGAGATTGATTTGATAGAGCTTTTAAAAGTAGTATTTCACTTGGCAAACCTCAGGTTTGGTTCTCCTCTCTAATAACTAATAATCAAATTTTTCTTTTCAATGTTTTTTAAAAGAGACCTGCACGAGAGCCCAGATTCTCATAGACCTTCCATGAAGAGTGCCGAGTCTATTGTGCAGCCTTTGAATTTTAACATTTCAGATGATGCTAAGGAGTGGTAAGAACATTTGTTGCAATTCTGACAGAAATATTTGTTCTCATTGATTTTGGCTTGAAATAATATTTCAATTACAGTAAATATAAAGTAGATATATTTAAAATATATAACAAATATCTAATATAATTACAAAATCTATCTCTTTTTATGAGTACACATGAGTACAACCAACATTGTTTCTGAAGGGCACCTCGAAGAGAGTAGGATATTGAAGACAATAGGATTTAAATAGAAACCTTCAGTTCAGGTTATCTCTCTATTAAACTAGTAACCAATATATAAGTTTCATAGACGTCACGTAGGAGAGACCCACTTATGGACTCAGCCAGTATCTCCTGGAAGAATCACTATTTTGTTGATTTACTTTACAAACGTTCCAATAGGATTATGAATTTAGCTCAGGATGCCTACAGGAAAGCCAATTTTTGATTGGATTGGATTGAAACCAGGAGCTGTTGGCTGGGATGACCATTACTGTAGACTATCCCATGTCTTTCTACAAGGACAACCACCTGTTTGTGTGCATGTGTGTGTGCGTGTGTGCATGCTGCGTGCATGTATACAGTGTATGGCCCTTTTCCTCCACATATGGTACTTGCTCGACTCGCCTCTGCAAGCCTTTTTTGTTTTCCATCAGGCAGACGTTATGGATAGTAGCCTTTTTGTATCAGTTTTGTCATGGTTCCAAACACGTCCAGGTGCTTACCTATGAAAACATGAAAACACTGCACCCTTTAGGCTCACACGCCCACATTCAGCATTATTCACTTTTTATTTTAAACTTCACCACAGTTCTGAGCCTGACTCCATGCATTGCACACTTTAGAAAAATGCTAAAAATGTAGCCAAGGAGCTGAGTGAAGGGAGCGGGGAAGGGCTGAGAAGTGGCCCTATTAACATTAATGTTAACATTTGAATTTGATGGGTCTGATTACATTTCAGTCCTAGTCCTAGTTCAGTTACTTAGTTTACAGCTCAAAAAAGACATTTCAGGGTGCAGTTACTCTTTAAATGGCAGATGTAGCATTGCGGAACAAGAAGGTCTACCAGTCTCTAAAATGATGGCCGCACACGATTACCAAAATACACTTTGATAACAACTGACAAAAGTGTAAATGAAGGTAAAACTATATTTAAGTGACAACAGATAATGGACCACAACAGAGTGGTTTTCACAGCAATGTTGCTCTGAAGATCAACTAAAATGAAGACAGTGGAAGATGAAGTACATGGTACCAAAAGCGAGTATAGAGTCGAGTCTAGACAAACACTTAATATTTTCTCCACAGGGATTACCAGGAGGAAGAAGAGTCTGTGAAGGACCATCAAACATACCTGGCCTCCACATTTAAAGTATGTAAATCTACAACAGCACATCCAAATGCCCTGGAAGCAGTATTGTTTTAATATAAAATCCTTTTATAATTTAGGCATGTGTATATCGTGGTGGTTTGTGTTAGGTATACAACTATTCATAATCTGTTAGTGTTAAATTAGGTTACACATAGGATACAGATTTGGATTAGCAAAAAAGAGCTATAGAAACAAATAACGTCATATGCCTATTGTCAGTCTACACTGCCATCTACAGGCCTGGAGGACTTAATCTGGGTCAGATGGTCAGTCGAATATTGATTTATTGTTCATGGGGTTGTGCTACAGATGCTTGGGGAGGACGTGGCCATGTTCGTGAATGATGAGCTAAAGATGATCCAGAAACTCGTCACTCCAGATTCATCAGTGAAGAATCCTATGCCCTTGGATAGAGAGAATGATGAGGTGACAGTCATCGAGGAGAAGAAGCAGAGGAGGATTCACAGAGAAGCAGTACTTCAAATAGCACTTTACTTCTTGAGGAAACGGAAAAAAGAAGGATTGGCTAACACGCTTGAGAGCAGTAAGATACTATTCTCTAATCTTTGTCTTTGACACTGCATACATATATGTAGCCTTTTCTTCTATATATATTTTATTGTATACTTATTCATATAATTTTATTTGTAGTTCTTTCAGAGGACCCTGATATTATGTGCAAGCAAAAATTGAAGATCTACCTAAAAAAAAAGTGTCAGTATTTGTATGAGGGAGTCACTAACTCAAGTCAACCAGCACTTCTGAACCAGATATACAGAACTCTACATCACTGAAGGAGAACATGGATATGTTAACAATGAACACGAAGTTAGACAATTTGAAAAAGCATCCAGGAAACCAGCAAGAGAAGAAACAGCCATCAAAATTGATAACATCTTTAAAATTTCACCAGGATAGGTTAAACCAATTAGAACAGTCATGACAAAGGGAGTGGCTGGCATTGGTAAAACAGTCTTAACACAGAAGTTTACTTTGGATTGGGCTGAAGAAAAAGCCAACACCAACATACACTTCATATTTCTATTCACCTTCAGAGAGTTGAATCATCTGAAAGAGAAAAGGTACAGCTTGGGGCAACTTCTTCATAACTTCTTAATTTAAATAAAAAATGCAAAAATCTGTAACTTTGACCAGTTCCAAGTTGTGTTTATTCTTGACGGCCTGGACGAGTGTCGACTTCCTCTGGACTTCCAGAACAACGAGGTCTGGACAGACGTCACAGAGTCTACCTCAGTGGACATCCTGCTCACAAACCTCATCCAGGGCAACCTGCTTCCCTCTGCCCGCCTCTGGATAAACACACGACCAGCAGCAGCCAATCAGATCCCTTCTGAGTGTGTTGACATGGTGACAGAGGTTAGAGGGTTCACAGACTCCCAGAAGGAGGAGTACTTCAGCAAAAGACTCAAAGACAAGTATCTGTCCACCAGAACCATCGCACACATAAAGGCGTCAAGAACCATCCATATCATGTGTCACATCCCAGTCTTTTGTTGGATCACTGCTACAGTTCTGGAACATGTGTTTACAGAAGGGATAGGAGATATGCCCAACACCCTGACTGACATGTACATCAACTTTCTGGTGGTTCAGTGTATACAGGGAAATCTAAAATATCATGGCAGAGGCAGGACAGACTCACTCTGGAATGAAGAAAGCAGGGACACCATTCTAGCTCTAGGAAAACTGGCTTTTGAACAGCTTTTGAAAGGTAACCTTATCTTTTATGAGACAGACCTGGCACAGTGCGGCATTGACCTCAAAGCAGCATCGGTGTACTCAGGAGTGTTTACACAGATCTTTAGAGAAGAGGGGGGGCTGTACCATGACAAGGTCTTCTCCTTCATTCATCTCAGCATTCAGGAGTTTCTGGCTGCTGTGTATGTCTTTCTCTCGTTTGTCAACAATGGGGTCAACCTGCTGTTGAAGACAAATGCAACATCAAAGAAATCATCACTGCAAGACCTCCTTCAGTCTGCTGTGGACAAAGCGTTACATGTTGAAAATGGACATCTGGATTTGTTCCTTCGCTTCCTTCTGGGTCTCTCATTGGAAACAAATCAGATTCTCCTTCGAGGTCTCCTAACACAACCAGGAAGAAGACCACCAGATCGTCACAAGACAATTCAGTACATCAAAGAGAAGATAAGTGAAGATCTCTCTCCAGAGAGAAGCATCAATCTGTTCCATTGTCTGAATGAGCTAAAGGATCATTCTCTAGTGGAGGAGATACAACAGAACCTGAGTTCAGGACATCTTGCCACAGACAGACTCTCCCCTGGCCAGTGGTCAGCTCTGGTCTTCATATTACTGTCATCAGAGACAGAGCTGGATGTGTTTGAACTGAAGAAATACTCGGCCTCACGTGAGGTCTTCTGAGGATGCTGCCCGTGGTCAAAGCCTCCAAGAGAGCTTTGTAGGTGCATTTATTTATTCTCCACAATAATAGGCAAGCACTTTTATTAGTGCATCATCTTTTTAGAGAAAGAAAAAAGGAAATAAATAAATTTCAGAAAAAAAATATTCTTAATCCAAACCAGGGAACGTGAAACCTTGTTATTAGTTGTAAAAGCTATTGTCCATTATCTCTTGATGCGTTTTGGAAATACATTTTTACTACATGAATCCAAACTGCCCATGGTTTCAATACCATGTAAGACAATATGTAACTGTACTGTATATCTCATATTGTTTTTTTTTTATCTTGAGTAGCTCTAATCTGTCAGAGAGAACCTGTCACATTTTAGACTCAGTTCTCCACTCCAACCCATCTTGTCTGAGAGAGCTGGATCTGAGTAACAATGACTTGCAGAATTCAGGAATGGCACTGCTCTGTCCTGGACTGACGAGTCCACATTGTAGACTGGAGATTCTCAGGTCAGTTTACCTCAGTTACGAAAATGTATTTATAAAAGTTACAATTCACAGAAGCAATTTACGGCTTCCAAAGCAAAGTGGTCTCAGGGAAGGGGCCAGATTATGAATGGTTCAAAACATTTTTGGGCTCGGTCCATGTCAAGCACCACTTTTCAGGCCCCAAAGCGCTAGCTGTTGACTTCAACTGAAGAGATAATTGGGCAGTGTAAGGAACACATTGAGTAACTCCTGAATCTAAATCTATTGTAGATGCAGAGTTGGAAGCTGATAGGGGATTATCGTCAAGTACCCTGGTGGAAGTCACTGAGGTAGGCAAAACCAGTCTGCAGTGGCAAAGCCCTGGGGATTGATGAGATTCGTTCATAAATGCTGAAAGCTCTGGTTGTGGAGAGTATGTCTTGGATGACATGCCTCTTTAACACTGCATGGAAGTCTGAGACAGTGCCCAAGGAGTGGCAGACCGGGGTGGTGGTTTCCCTGTTGAAAAAGGGCCAAGTATAGGGCTATCACATTTCTCAGCATCCCTGGTAAAGTCTACTCTAAGGTGCTGGAAAGGAGGGTTTGATCAATAGTCGAACCTCAGATTGATGAGGAACAATGCGGTTTCTGTCCTGGTCGTGGAACAACGGACCAGCTCTTTACTCTCACAGGGATCCTGGAGGGGATGTGAGAGTATGGCCTTCCAGTCTACATATGTTTTGTGGATTTGGAGAAGGCGTTTGATCGGGTCCCTTGGAAGATATTGCGGGAGATGCTGCAGGAGTATGGGGTGAGGGGGTCCCTTTTAAGGGCTGTCCAATCTTGTATGTCCAAAGGGAGAGCTGTGTATGGATTCTCGGCAGTAAGTCTGACTTGTTTCAAGTCGGGATTGGTCTCTGCCAGGCCTGCACTTTGTCAACAATCCTGTTTGTGATATTCATGTACAGGTTCTGAGTACAAAACCGATGGAGTGCCTACTCCGGGTAGAGAATAAGTCCTTACCCCAAGTGAAGGAATTCAAGTACCTTGGAGTGTTGTTCGCAGGTGAGGAGACATTGGAGCGGGAGATTGGCTGGAGATTTTGAGCAGCAACAGCGGTATTGCAATCACTTTACCGCACCGTTGTGACGAACAGAGTTAAGCCATAAGGCAAATCTCTCGATCTACCGAGCAATTTTAATTCCTACCCCCACCTATGGTCATAAAGGGTGGGTCATGACCTAAAGAACTAGATTGTGGCCGAAATGGGTATTCTTATGAGGGTGACTGCGGTCTTTCTTAGAGATAGGGTGAGAAGTTCGGCTATTCGTAAGGAGCTCAGAGTAGAGCCACTGCTCCTTTGCGCCGAAAGGAACCAGTTGTGTTTGTATGGGAATCTGGTAAGGATCTCCCCTTAGCGTAGTCTCCGGGTGTTCCAGGCACATCCAGCTGAAAGGAGGCATCGGGGAAGCCCCAGGACTAGGCTAAGAGATTATATTTCCAAATTGGCCTGACAATGCCTCGGGATCCCCCCAGTCAGAGCTGGTTAATGTGGCTCGGGAAAGAGAAATTTGGGGTGTCCTGCTGGAGCTGCTGCCCCCAAGACCCGACTCCAGATAAGCGGTAGAAGATGGATGGATGGATGGTCTATAGTATACAAAGAGTCAGATATAGAAACATTGGTTTAATACTTGTATATAAAAAATAAAGTAATTTGTTTTTACTATCTATACTTATTTCCATCAAAGGTTGGTAAAGTGTAATCTATCAGAGATATGTTGTGAGGCAGTAGCAACAGTCCTCAGGTCCAACCCCTCTTGTCTGAGAGAGCTGGACCTCAGTAACAACAACCTTATGGATGATGGAATAAAGCTGCTCTCTACTGGACTAGAAAGTCCACACTGTAGCCTGGAGATCCTCAGGTTAGTATTCATCGATTAACATACTGTATTTTACATTAAAATATACAATTAGCTGATGCTTTGTACCAACAAATTATGATGAGTAAAAATAGGAGCTGATATGGGTTATACTCATCTTGCTCAGGGATGCTAAAGAGTAGGCTAACTCTGGGATGGGGGTCAAACATTCAGATTGACTCGAGTATCCTTCCAGTCAAATGTATTGTCAATTAACTGAAGTGAATTTAATAAAGAAAAACAAGTTTGAATAGAGAGATAACATGGTTTTAAATGTTGGCATGTTGCCATGCAAAGGCACGACTAGAAGGTTTGGATCAGTTAACAGTTATTACTATATTTACATGTATAAATCCTAGTAGCATTTAAAAGTTGATAAAACACAAATAATTATTATATGATTTTATATTGTAAAAATGATCTGATAATATTTTAAGAGATTTTAAATTACTCTTTTATTTTGGCTTTACAAATAACACAGTATTGTTAATTGTAGACCTGTATCTTTAACAGTACAAGTTACTCATGACCATTTCTGACATGCAAATTTGTGCAGGTTGTCAGGCTGTCAGGTCACAAAAGCAGGCTGCACTTTTCTGGCCTCAGCATTAAAGCATAACCCCACTCATCTGAGAGTTCTGGACCTGAGCTACAACCACCCAGGAGACTCTGGAGTGAAGCTGCTTACTTATGGACTAGAGAATCCATGCTGGAGACTAGAGACTCTCAGGTAGCTTCCAGACAGGGATAATTTTGTTCTAATATTTAAATCTGCCTCCAGTTTCTGTTTACAAGTTTGTTTCACAATCAAAGATAATTGTATGCGCATTAACCTCATTCTCAGTGTGGACCATTGTGGAACATGGAGGCTAAAATCAGAATCAAGGATGGAACAAGGAACAGCATCCCATTTAAAAGCTAACAGCTAAAGCCTTTATCTACGCTGTAGTTTCTAGCCAATCTGCCTGATCATAGCCTGCACATTTATCCAGAACTGATAACTATAACATTGCTGGGAGTCTATGGAACAGTAAAATACATATTTTATCTACCGTAAGGCAGGATAACTTTTATGTGGTTAACTGCTAAATAAATGTTCTCATTTTGGATCTATTTGGCCACCCTAAGCACTAACCTATTCTACTTATACAATTTTAATTCCAACAATTATGTTTACACTGTGACATTAAAATATTGTATATTCGTTCTTATTGTATTGTATTTGTGACATATACACAGTAAATATAAAAAAGATATTCCACTACAACTTTGTTTTGTGTCTTGTTATCCAGATTGCTGTAAACTCACACTGGACCCTAACACAATAAACAGACATCTCTTTCTGTCTGAGGAGAACAGAAAGGTAACATGGATGAACAAGTGGCAACCCTATCCTGATCACCCAGACAGATTTGACTGCCACAGCCAAATGTTGTGTAGAGAGGGCCTGACCGGCCGTTGTTATTGGGAGGTCAACTGGAAGGGGCTTGTTTTTATAGGTGTGACATACAGAGGCATCAAACGTAAAGGAGATGGTGCTGACAATATCATTGGATGGAATAATATATCTTGGAGCTTGGAATGTATTGGGCATAAGTGCACTGCTTGGCACAATAAGATAGATACAATGATCAATGTACCCTCCTCCTTCGCCTCTAAGAGAGTAGGAGTGTATCTGGACTGGCCAACTGGAACGCTTTCTTTCTACAGAGTTTCCTCTGATATCATGACACTCATCCACACCTTCTATGGCAGATTCACTGAGCCGCTCTACCCTGGGTTTGTAGTGGGGTATGGATCTGTGTCTCTCAGCCAAATGGAGGAGAAGAAATGCCACGTCCAATGACGCTTTCCTGAGGACAACACATACTACACTCTGGGACACTCTAGGGATTTGCTGAACATTGAGTTTAGATGGGAACTCTCAGAGAAGTGGTAAACAGGTCAAATGTTGCTTGTTTGTGTACATCTGTACATCTCTACTGAACCAAATAATCCTGTATCTTTAAAATCTATTACTGACTATCTTTTGGCAATAAATCAATGGTTAAGTAATAACTTCTTAATTAAATGAGGACAAAATTTAAATCCTACTTGTCGGCCCGAAAGCAAAATGGGAAATTTTGTTTTTTAATCTAGGACATCTAACACCCTGGATAAAAGGAGGTTGCCAACCTTGGAAATGTGTTGAACTCAGATCTAAGATGTAAATCAGATCTAAGATGTAAATCCCAAAGAAAAAGAGGCATAGAAACAGATGTATAAGAAAAGAGTGCGTCTGTTATGTAGATTACTACAGACAGTTTTTTTGGTAACGCCCCTATGAGGGTATGGCCACCTACGTCGTATTCAGCAAAATATACAAGCTAAGGAACTGATGTTGATCGCCAATACACAAACCTTAAGTACAACTTTAATGTTCAACATTTGCGGGTGACCAAATCCGTAAATCTAGTTTTTGATACAGTAACTGCAGATGCTTGTACAACCTTAACTGGCTCCTTTCGACGCAAAGGAGCAGCGGTTCTACTCCTCATGAATAGCCAAGCTTCTCACCCTATCTCTAACGGAGACTCCAGCTACAAACGGCCAAACCTATTTCGGTCGTTTGTACCTGTGATCTTGATCTTTTGGCCATGACCCACTCTTCATGACCAAATTTAGATTTCCAGCTTTGCTTTCCGGCTCAGCTTTCTTTTCATCACAAATGTGCGGTAAAGTAATAAAAGTTTAACATATTATCCAGCGTTATTCATTTTTAAAATTACATTCAAATTATTTTCTTTCAGTTAAAGTATCTTTGTGTAGGAATTCAGAGCTATGCATTTAGTGTAAGTTCTTAGAAATGCCTATATTCATTCCTCAAGAGAATTGCTCTGAGAAAATATGCTCTGTTTGATAACACCTTCTTTTGCATAAGTAATTTAGCTTTTGTCTGGCTCTAAAATAATTCAGACAAATCAGAACAGAACTGATTTTCTCAGAGTTAATTAGTCTGATGTACCCAGACCTAAAATTCACTTTGTGAATAAGGTCTGGGTACGCTCCATTAGGAAGTGTTAACAGGAGTTTCCTCCTGGGCATATACCTGATTAATATAGAAACTATTGGACAGCATTTAACCAATCAAAATTACTACAACTGTTTTGATCCCTTCATCTCTACCACCATTCAGAAACAGCTTGACTTCAACATCATCTCACTAACACACCCGGGTTGGTACGCCAGCAGGGTGTCTGTGAAAATACTCATATTGAACAGGTTTTCCAGACTATAAACTCAGCAAACATAATTTAGCTGAGAGCAATACAGGGACACTATTTTGCTACCGTTTCCTGGTGAAACATGTTTCCTAGATATGGAGGTAATTTGGGTCAGGTAATTCAGGGGTGTTACCACTTCAGTAACAAATAATATATTACATCCACACTATTAAAAAGCAAAGGGCACAGTGGATCCAATTGACCGATCCCAAGCCACGCCCCAGTATAACGTTGAACATTTCGGGCTACACCCCTGCAGTGTGGGGGATGGATCTTCTGAGCGAGCAGCCTATTGCATCAAAGGGATAAAAATATAAACATCTTTCTCCAAAACCCCTTACCACACCTTTAACGTATAATATTGATGGTTGCAGTGCAGAGGTATAATTATTGGGCTAAAATAAGCAAGAAATCAAATCAACCGTGTTTTTTGATATAAATTAAGATGCTAACTTACTAACAATTTGCAAAATAATTAACCAAAACCGCATGTGGTATGGCTATAGCCTATAGATTTTACATGTCCAGTTGGGATGTAGGCCTACTTCAGTTCACGGTGGAGTCCAAGTGGAAAGTTGTTTCATTTCTAGTCAACCCCTGTTCTCAGCTCTTTACGGTTGTGTAATTCACCGTGGTTTTTACAGCCACCGGCAAACAATTAAATTCAGCTAACATGCACTCGCTGTCCACGGTGCGAGAACAATTCAATAAAACGCTGCATCCTGTGAAAAACGAGTCGTCATGCGCCAATAGGGGTCGAAGGGAATGGGGGTAGATAGATAGAAAACGCAGAGGACCACGATTTTATTATTTTATTTTCTTATCTATAAAACCAAGCTGGAGCTCAAGCAGCTGTAATCAGAGATCACTGCGCCCCCAGTTACAGATCTTACTTGACCTTGAGGCATGCGGGTGTTAAGACCTAACTCTTTGCACTAGATTTATTTTCAGGTTTGCACGTGTATTGTTCGCGAGAGCAAAATAACCACTGAAAGGAAATGAAATGCATGCTAACTCATATAGGCCTATGCTAGTGCTGGAAACCAAACCAGAAAACACCAGGTTATATCTCTCTTATTTATTTTATCTTACCGTTAACGTGCCACCCATAAAATGGTCGACAGCTTTGGTAAAGTCAAAACTAGAGAGGCTCCAGGAGATTCCAGGTACAACATATGTGGTCCCTAACCTGGAGGAGAGGCTCCAGGAGATTCCAGGTGCAACATATGTGGTCCCTAACATGGAGGAGAGGCTCCAGGAGATTCCAGGTACAACATATGTGGTCTCTATCCAGATGAGTGCATTCTTAGGAACGGCTAAGATACTGTGCAGGACCCTCAAACTCCCAGGCTTCTAGTAGATGACCGATCTTAAAAACAAGACACACATTCCCCAAATAAAGGTTGGGATGTGAGGTCTTCTTTTTTTTGTGAAATAATATATATAATAATTGATCAAATAGACCATGTTTTCAACACCAAGCAATAGTGTATATATACTGAATTCATTACAGCCAGCTGTGTTTGGTGAGTTATTCAGGGATAGTAATAAGGAACTTTTTACTTATTACTCCTTCAAAAAGTAATACTATTACTTTACCTATTACTGGGTATTAAAAGGAATTAGTTATGTTGCTAGTTATAACTTTCACCAACACTACCCTGTCTCGCCCCTTCTGAAAAGTAACAACCTGTGTAGCCAGCTCATTTTATTTATATATATTTTTTTTTTCCCTTTATTGGAACAATAATTAACCTTTACGTCAACAATCAGCCAAAGTGAAAACATTGCAGCCTCTCAAACCAGATGACTGGACAGGTTGGTTCAATTAGCCTATAGCCCAGGTTTAGGCATTATAACACAGTAACTTGGATTACTTGGATTAGTAATTGTAATATTATTAGTTTTGGAAAAAGTAATTAGTTACATTACTAGTACTGGAAAAGGTTATATTACAGTAACTATTTACTATAGTAACTAGTTGCTGTTACTAGTAACCAACTGGTTATTGCTTATCACTAATCATTAGTCAATTCAGACGTTACAAGACAAAGTTGCAGCTTGAGTTGGTCATGGTCACAAAGAGCAGATATAGCATTTGTATGCTGTCCCATGCTCTTACTCAAGGTTAAACCTTTATAATTCCTGTAGCCATACTGCATCTCATTCCGTTATGATCCCACAAAAACGTCTTTATCTGGTGACTTAGTGCGACATTGTGTCACACATGCGTCATTCGATACTGCAGTCGTCCTGCCATGACATAAATGATCGGCGTTTTTACAGTTAAGACGTAGGTTCCACAAACCGACACAAGATGGCGAAAGAGAGTTGAGAAAACAGACAGCAGAGAGTCTTCCCGATAGAACTGCTACCGTAACAGCCCAACCCTGCAATCTACACATCCCTGCTTTTTATCTTCCCCTCTGCCTCTTCTGCTATATATATATATATATATATATATATATATATGTACATATTGCTGCCTTGTAGGCCCAGTATGCCAGCAATATCCCATGACCTGTGGTCTAATAATTGAACACACTAATCACCACCAATATCCTGCCTCGCCAACTCATTTATGAAAATAGACTAAATTATGAAAATAGACTTAACAATAAAGTATAATGAAAAGTATTATGAAACGCAACCTATTTTTACACAAGCCTATCAACATGCGTCTTTAACCAGTAAGTAGGCCACACGGGAGGAGTAGATATTCAATGCAACAATATTCGGAATGCATGAATAAAATGACCCTCTCCGATAGTTTAGGCCTTCTATATATATTGTGTTGTACAATGGCTGATGTAAAGCAAACAATCAGCAGTGTGTTCCCACAGACAAAGTTGATTTTCTACATTAATTAATACTATTCTATTAGTATTACTATAATTATAATTATAATTATTCAGTCGACCCTTTATTTGCCTGATATCACCCTGCAGTCTCAGTTCAGTTCTAGACGTGCCTGTTACGACAACACAAATTACAGCTCCTTTGTGATTGGTGCGCTCGCATTTTGCCGACACCAGCACAATACACTATATAGCTGCTCCCTCCAGCTTCGACCCATATAGACGCACACCCCTTCTGATCTGCAATCTATTCCCACTTCCCCACCCCCTTTGGTCGGTATGTTCTTTCCCCTGTAACATCTGCTATAAATCTGTGGTCCCTATACCATGTGAGAACATGGCCTACACAGAAACACACAGACCGTGGTGTCTCAAACTATGTATTGTTATTCTAGTGGCATTGCTTCATACATTAGAAATGTTTTATTATATTCATGGCTATATTAAGTTCCTCTTCAGCCTTGCTAGCTGGACTAAAACATTCTGCTTGAGCCATGAAAAATAACGTAATGGTTCAACTTAAAACTAAACACAATTACTAGTTGATCTTATGGTTGATTTGATCAGCAACATAAAGATATAAAATAATACATTACAAGTTTCACAGCATGTGGGTGCGGGTGGCCATATATCCAACATGGTCCCGGTGAGAAAACGGGCATAGACACCCTCTCTCTCTCGCACACACACACACACACACACACACACCACGCACACACACGCACAGCACATAAAATAAGCCTGACCCATTGAGGTCTCCTCGGACACCGCAGAGGCTAACTCTGATGCCAGACTCCATCCATTTGCCTGTGGCGATGTGTGCGTTCAGACCAGATGTGGCAGCGGCGATGGTACAGACTGGGGCATGCCACAATCCAGGGTTCACATGGCCTCAGGACTTACGCGCTGTGTGCGTCTGGGCCCGTAAACAGCCCTGCGAAGAACATGATATTGGCATCATGATGTGGGTGGTTTATCAACACCTCACCTGATTTGTGTGTGTGTGTGTGTGCGTGCGTGCGTGTATGCGTGTGTATGCGTGTGCGTGTGTGTGTGTAAGTGTGTGTGTAATTTAGGTTAATACAACTGATTTTTTATATTTATTTGATATTATGTGTGTGAGGACCAAGTACAATCATATTCAATTAAAACAGACAGACTAGAGAGAGAGAAAGAGAGAGAGAGAGGGAGAGAGAGAGAGAGAGAGAGAGAGAGATTCCATCAGAATGTATCCAACTCGACAAACTAAATCATAAGGTCAGCATCATTGTAGATGACACTAAATTTCACAGATTACTATGGCATGGCAACACATGTACGATTTATACGGTCAGAGTTAGACTATTGAACTTTGTCAGTTCTGTTGTGTTGTAATGCGACATCAGGCGCGCTCCGCGGAGGTGGCAGGCGTGCTGGTAATTATTGAGAATGAAATTGCGCGCGTTTACAGTAATAGCATGTTGTTTGTCAAAAGCAATGAGACACTGCACTATTGGGAGAACACGTCTACATTTAATCGAAGAGACTCAAGAAAAGGTCTTTAGCAGCAGCATAGGCATTTGCAGAGGCTGTTGAAGTAAATTGCGTAGCCGTACAAGCAAAGTGTAAATGTGTAATTGGGTGTTTACAAAAATCTGTCTTGTGGGCTCCCGCCAAAAATCATCTAAAAAACAAGCCTCCGTGGAAAATGGCTTGCTGAATAGAGTAAGGATATATGATCTCATATTAGCTAAATTACAAAAAATAAACGTTTGAAGATGTAGGCCTAGGTTATTTTCGACATCAACCCATTTTCTGTATTGTGCTCCCCTGCACGGCTGGATATATACAATATCTCTAAATGTCTGTGCCTTGGTGTGAATGCAAAAGAAAAAAAAAAGAAGAAAAAAAAACTAAACAAAAAATATATATATAAAAGAAATATAGGCTATATTATGTTTTACGGCATACTCTGTGTATAGCCTATCCTGCACCTTAAGAATTATGACTAATCTACTATCGTTTAGTAAAAATAATTAAACAATTTAGAAGATCTTAATATATCATACTCTTTTTTATTAATTGTATATCTACATGTATAGGCCTAATAAACTGTTTACGTGCATGCGGCCTTGCACGTACAGTATCAAATGGCTATAGGCTATAAAAGTGAATTAAATATTCGGCTTGCAGGCTACAACTTAGTCCATAGGCCTATGAATGTTCCAGATAGCCAAACTAATTGAAGAAAATTCGTTGGTTTAGACATATCGGCTATGTTAGGGATAACAGTGTACTGTATAGGCATAGTATACTCGCTTGCTATCGCCTATTTGTTACATATTTACTTTTTTCATCATCTTATCCGTTAGCTAATGCTGCTGCATGCAAAAAGTAGGCTATGTTCACTGACTGTAGTGTAAAGGCAATACATATTTGTTTAGGGTTTCATATATATTGGTTATGATATATTCTACTCATGGTTGGGCTAGTAACACAAGCGTAAGGGTGTTTTTTTGTCCGTTTGGTCGGGGTGCAGTGTCTCTTTTTGGAAAATATTCTAGCCTATATTAATATTCACTAAAGGCTTTGTCTAACATTTTTAATGTAATGTTCACATTTTACATACATTTGTTGATGTATCGCTTGATTGATTATAAAACTCTAACTATTCTTTATGCCTAATGATGCCTATATTATATTTTACTGTATATTTGAAATTGTGGTAAAATACCACTCCATATATTTACAGTTTTTTTTTTGTTTTGTTTGTAACTCTATAAAATAGGCCTATGGGCTACATCATCATCATCTAATTGTAAATTATTCATTTGTAGCCTATACCTAATTCTTTCACATCTCTGAAACCGATGCTGAGACCTCTGACTATGTCAGGAACGACATAGCCAGTAAGCAATACACACTGACTGTTTGGCAAACCCAGGCTTCATGGTAATACTTGATTTATATACACAAGATGATGTCACTCTCTCTCTCTCTCTCTCTCTCTCTCTCTCTCTTACTCTCTCTCTCTCTCTCTCTCTCTCTCTTTTGCAGTCGCCGCTGTTAAAACCCTACTCATTTATATCCTAAATATTGACCGGGCAGCAGGCCTATCCAGCTGTTTCCTTCCACACATCGATCCAAATTTCAAGTAAATTCGCTTCAGATAGGTAACACGGCGGGATTGCAGCCTACACGCCTTCCACGTGTCCAGATTTTACACATTGCATCTTATTCTCATTTATTATTCATCTTTTTTAACGTTTTTGCTATGTGCCCATTGCTCCCCTCCCCCACCCAGACCAGACAGTGTCCAGACAACTGGAGATTTTACAAGGTGTCTGTCTCAAGTTCAACTGCTATGTCCACCTCAGAAACAAAGGCCTGTCCGCAATGCAGACAGCAGGAGAAAAGGGGAGGGGGAGATCCAGAGACAGGGGAAGAGAGGAGGTGGTAAAACATAAGAGGGAGGGTGGACTGGGAAGGTTTAAATGCATGGGGAAGGGGGGGGGGGCTTTGGACGTGAACTTGAGACAGAGAAACGACTGCATTCCTGGTCTCAAGCAGCCTCTGGGGACCCGCGTGCGGGACAAAGAGGAAAACAGAGACCGACACAGAGAGAGAGAGAATCAAACGAAGGCAAATTATTTACATATACGAATGAATAGAATAATACAGATAATGTGTAGTATTATATTCTCAATTCCAGTCATATTTGACCGTTTGGCAAATTAAGAAAATGTAACCTGTCCCAAAAATAAGACATTATCATATAAAGGCCTGTGGAAATCTTGAAAGGTTAAGCTATAATGTTAAATAATGTTTGAAGTAGCCTATTCAGTAGCCTATTATAGGGGAAAATTGCATGTAAATAGGTTGTATAGAGCTTTTTCGCCTATGTGGCTTTTAGCCTAATTTGGTTTGGTCAGTTTATCCGCTTGAATATAGATATAGTTATATTGTATGTTTTCATAGGCTACACAGTCTGATTGTGGGCAGGAAATGCCAGCGAGGCAGGAAAACAGTTGAGTTGTAACCATGTGGTCAAAGTGGACAGATCATAGCCTTTATGGGAAAACTAAATGACAAATGTATGCTATTGATGCAAATGCGAAACCTGATCAGGCCTAGGCCTTTTTAAATTGTTTGATAGCGTTGGTTCATGTTTGGAACATTGTGCCAAACGTGAATTCACCGCCAATTAAAGTCAAGTTAAAAATAGTCCTTTTGCCTAATTAATTTTATTAATTTGGCATTGTAAAACTATAGCAGATCTTGACAGATACTTTTTTGGATAAAAACATCACCTAAGAGAAAACATATAGGCTTAATTGTTACCCATGTTAATTGTCACATAGCCTATATTAGCCTATTGATACCTCCATCTATAGTGTAATTTCGAATGGCGAAATACATGTTGAATGATGGAAAGACTGGAAATGCATAAAAATTAACGTCATATGTAGCCAACTGTAAAATAAATCACAAGATTTGCAACAAAATAGACTAAAGGAAGACGAAAGAAGTCTTAGTTTTCACGTAGGATTTAGAACAAAGCGCAGAAAACTGGTTTTACGGCTGGGTTGGAGTAGCTTCCGCGCTGGAAACCTTCAATATTGTTCGTTTTGTGAGGAAGGGGAGAGAAAACGACTGCGGCAGTTAAATCTGAGTGTCAACAGTCCTGTACAGAGACACACCGTTTGTTGTCGTCTAGGCTTTTGTCAAGTTCAATGTTAATATGGCGGTCAGCAACACGGCTTCAGGTCTCTTGAATCACACAATCTCGGACCAGGTGCCCATGCCTCGGTTACCTTATGTGTTTCATAATGTAATGTGGCCCAGCTTTGAAATACTGTATATGATATACAGTAGCCTACATTACTTTACCTCCAAACTGATTGTTTATCGTTGGTTTAGGCCTTATATAAACGTTTTATTTTTTTACATATTTATTATATTCACTATACTATTGCACCTATATGGATCATATAATGTTCAAAATGTAATCCAAAGCTATCACCCAAAAAACTTAAACAGTAGCATTCATAAACATATATTTGGCTGCTTGTGGCTCTGATACAGTATAGGCTATAATATGGACAGGTCATAAAAATAAGATATCCCTCCACAACCATGAAATACGCCAAATATATAGCCTAACTGTTTATACAATCATAGTCTCTACGGGCTACACCGCTTTAGGTCTAGGCCCATGTGCAAATATCATAACTCATAACTTAATTATATTCGTGGTTATATATTTCAATATACTTTTTGTGCCCGTTATGGTGGATTGACGTCTGCTTAGCTCATATTTCATGGTAAACTGTAAAAGATTTTCTTTGCTTCTTGAGTATGATTCTAACTATTTGACACAAAGCAACAAATCGGTCTGAAGTGAGTCAAATAAATATTTGACTTTGCCTGCAGCTGTCTTAACAAAGCGCATATTGTCGATGAAACGGCACATAGCATTTTTTGCTTTTGGGGTTCCAAAGAGGTTTAATTTCTCATATAGCTTGAGAATGATAGTAAAATGTAAGGCGAGCTACGTGTGCTATATGCTATGCTGACATGTCGTATTTTAAGGGAAACACAACCACTTCTGCGATATAGCGTGAGCTTCACCGATGGAGCACGGCTCTTGAAAGCAACAATTTATGACAATCTTAAACTGAAGCTGTTCCCAATTGAGTCTGTGGTCTGCTTTATTCATATCCAATTATTTACTTGCGTATATGTTTGAAATTTCACTTTGGGAGCTTCGGTGTACAACATAGGCCTATGTTAGAATTATATTTTTATTTTGCCATAACTCATTAGCATCAAAGCTATATATCATTATTTTAACAGGGATTTTATTATGACGAACATTATTTGTGTAGCTGGTGTTTGGTGAAATAAATATAACCTAATATTTTGTTTTATTATTGTCACCATTTTTATATTGCTTGAAGAAACATTTAGATTATCCAATAAATAAAAGATATAGCAATTAAATGCAAAAACACAAAAATGAATATCGCTTTCTACAAACTGGTGACAAATAAATGCATCCATAATCACAAAACCGTCCCTCGACTTGGAGTGCATATGAACACTTTCCCCGCGCACGTGTCTTAAGGCCCTACATGATTCCAGAGAGAGACCAAGTGATGCTGCTAAACCAAAGAGTAATGGCGCACCTTTTCCACCCTGACTAATCTAGATAGGCGTTAAGTGCAGGCAGTTTGCCCCAGAACCGGGAGTAAATTACGGACTGTTAAGAACGTAAAGAGCGGGACATAGTGCGTAAATCTGCTTGTTTTGATGAGATGACGCGCGCACTGCATGGGTTTCTCATTGTTAGCTACATTTAGGGCTCCTGTAAAGGTATCGCAAAGCTGAAAGATAAAGTTGTGTGTGTGTGTGTGTGTGTGTGTGTGTGTGTGTGTAATAACATTCATATCATTATCATTAAAGCATATATGTCTGTGGAGCGGAATGCATCTTGTCCGGCTAGCCTAACCAGCGATATGTCTGTGGAGCGGAATGCATCTTGTCCAGCTAGCCTAACCAGCGATATGTCTGTGGAGCGGAATGCATCTTGTCCAGCTAGCCTAACCAGCGATATGTCTGTGGAGCGGAATGCATCTTGTCCAGCTAGCCTAACCAGCGCTGACGTTTCCGTTTTCATGACGTCTTTCCGTGAGAGCCAGTTCTGTCTGAGCACGTGATGCCCAAGGCCAAGGGCAACCCCTTCCAGTTACATATTCACAGTTCTGTCCTTGGATAGTATAGAAGGCCAGCATAGGCCTATGTCCTAGGTAGATTAAACATGTATTTAACTAATTGTAATTGTTTTATATCTATATGTTTTATGCAACCCAGGCAGTGAAACTAAAGGGTAAGGCATAAAGTATAGTTTCAAGATAGTAGTAGTATAGTACTAGAACTAGTACTATAGTACTAGTACAATAGTACAATAGCCTACTTTTTAAACTGTATATATTCCAGATTCAGAGTTGCTGTGTATTTTGTGGAGCTAAGGAGAATACAAGTCAAGTAATCAATATTATTTAATTAAAGTGACTGCAATGTGACCTACATAATCTAAACAGGCAATTATTTTGTAGTGAATTAATATTTTACAAGAGTGGTATTATCATTAAGTTATGCAGACTGCCAGGCATAATCCAAATATTAATTTACAGTCCTATAAACACGCAAGCCTTGAATGTGGAGCAAGCATCGTAAAGTTCAATACCAGACATTTGCCCATCTGTGTTTTCAAATGTTGTAGTCCATATTGTTAATTTGTTTTGAATGTTAGCGAAATGCCTACTGATAAACCAATATTTTTCTATGAGGCTACGCAAATATATTAAATTGTGTATTATATATGTTATCTTTACTGTTATATATTGTTTGTATTGTGTGGTCGTGCTCTGTACAAGTTTTCTGAATATTCAAATAAATTAAAGCACTCCCTACATGGCAAATATAATGTCAACAATATAGGAATTTAGGATTAAAGACATTTATTAAGCATTGCGCTATACTTTGATTACTGTTTTACAAGTATTATAAACAGTATAGACATATATGATTGCATAATACGTTTTCTGCTACATAGCAACAACAACACTGACAGCATACATTCACACATAAGCACATGACGTTAGACAAATAGGATGCAGACAGACATCGAGGTTACATCAAGGAAGGGAAGTGCTGTATTTACTACATGCCTCTGGAAACATCTTTCAGAGGTTTTTGGTAATTTTCTAGTAAAGTTCTGTCTTTTGCTTTATTTATTTCATTATTTTTAAAAGACAATATAGTGATGTAGGTTGGGGCAGCCCACGTACCACTGCACACCAATCCGCCAAAAGTACCCCGTCGTTTTCTTGTTTTTATTTTTATTATCTTGTTTCTTCTTTTGTAACACACGAACAAAACAAAGAAAACAAAATATTTCAGTGTCCAAGCTGATGGAACGGCATTGTAAAACATACTGTCCGGCTCAAGGCGCGCTGGTTTTGACTTTGGCCACGAATTTCTTCTCTTTCACTCTCCTGTTTTGAAACCAAATTGTGATCTGCCTTTCCGACAAGTTGGTCGCGGCAGAAATCTTTCTCCGCTTGTCCTTGGTGATAAATTTGTTGGCAGCATACTCTTTCTCCAGTTCTTTGAGCTGAAGCTTTGTGTATGGGATCCGTTTCTTCCTGCCCCGTCGAAAAGACGAGCCATCGTGCTGTGCCACCACATCTGTTGACCGGACAAAGAAACACAACACGCTGAAATCGAGGTTTCCGAATGAAAATATTTACCCTTTATGCCCGTGTGTGTGCTTATACCGATGGACTTATAATAATTATATTGTAATACATGCGTCTTTTTGTTAAATCAATTTTAGATCCATGTATAAACGTTGTCCAGAGAACTAACCCATCCATCAAGTATCGACAAACCAACATGGTGGATTTGTCTAGGTCTGCACGTGACGGCCTACTACGGCCAATATAAGCCTTATAACATGGTCAATGTTTTTACATGATACAAAAATATTAAAGCAACACCAACCATAAACGGTGGTTTACACTATGTAATCAAATACTTATACCTTGCTATCATGTTTTTTCTTTTTCTGTAACATGGCTAAAAGCAAAATATTCACATGGTATTTTTTTTATTGTTTTGTATTTGATTTGAAATAAGGAACATTCTTATTCACAGCCTTTTGACCAACACAAACGTTTGTTCAACTGGATATTATAGTATACTTTCAAAATTATCCTTTAAAGTCCTTATACAGTATATCCTTATCATATGCCTATTCATACTGCCGAATAAACTGTTGGCTGTTTTAGGTGTAGCAAAGGCTATTCGAAGGTTTTGTAAGTAGCTGATTACAAAAGAAAAACAGTAATCTAATCCATTACAGTTACTAAAATAATTAAATCAGGTTACATGCATTAAAAAAAAAGTGATGAGTGACTTCAAAGACTACTTTAAAATGTAAAAGGGAAGTTTGCAGAAGAAAAATGCATAAAACAATCGTCTGTTCTCTTATTAACCTTTAATTAATGTCAATCAATACTTAAAATAAGTCCTACTTTAATCTGATCCCCCAAACAAAAACGGTCACAAAAATAGAAAGATTTGGCAAACCAACGCAGTAAATGGCTTTGGGTGGCATTTCAAATAACAATGTTTAGTCGTGAAGTCATCTAAAACTAATGAAAAGTAGTCAGATTATGTTACAATATTTAGGTAATCAAAAAATTACATTTCTGATTATAATTGTAGTCTGTTACCTAGCAATTGTAACGGACTAAGTAACCTATACCCAACCCTGGCTATTCCTTCAAATAACAAAGTCGTGTCAGGAGGATAACGTAAAACGTTGCTTACCCGCCAGAGCTGATTTCCAGAGGTGTCCCGCATGTCCCTGGTCTTTGGAGCAGTACATCTGGCCTCCCCAGCCGTTCGTCAGAGCCCACGGTTGGTAGCTGTCCATGGGAAGCAGGGTGTCATGGCGGGGTTCCCCTGAGCCTAGCGTTTGGACCACAGAGACGTCCAGGTAGCTGGCCATGGACTGGTACGGGCTAGGATAGCCGTGATAGAACGCGAACTCTTTGGCCCGGTGGTTCGAGTACTCGTCGGAGCTCACCGGCGTGTCCATGTACTTTTCCGCGGCTGCTGAGTAACTGAGCGCGGCTCCGGCCCCCTGAGTGCACGACTTCAGGGAACCCCGCCCCATCCTGCACGGGTAGTAGCCGTTACCGAAGTAGCTGTATGGCAAGGCGGCCGGGGCAGAGGAGCTCTGGTGCGAGACACCAGCCGCTGAGCACGGCCCGGCCGCGCACTGCTTCGCCGAGGACGCGCCTGCCTCGTTGGAACTCGTACCGGACACGTCCACTGTTGGATAGCCAGCGGAGGAATGCACCAGTCCCGAAGGGTGGCCGCCCAGCGCCGCCGTCGAGTGCGCCATTAAATTGCGGCACTGAGTGGCCGCTGCAAAGTTTCCGCTCCCCACAAGCCCCTCCATGTTCTTGTTCAGGTCGTCCAGGTTATTGTCATAAACAAACATCACCGTGTCCGCTGGCCAGCGAGGGTTGAGAACCAGAGAGGCGGTCATATGCGGTCCTTCCGTTCTTTCTGGATTTCTGGCCTTATATTGGTGTAGAACTGCTCACTGCTCGTGTTCGATAACGCTGCAACGTCACTGCATAGTGCTCTAGCTACGCTTTCCACTCGGGTTTGGCAAACGCAGGCTTGGTACGAGTGTGATCTAGTGTTCAATGTCATATCAGGCGCATGCAACCTCGCTGCACCGTTTAATAACGGCGCTCGCTCAGAGGGAAAGACTCCGGCGGGTAGCCAGACCTCCCGTTACATCCGAGCCGCAGCTTTGACGCAACGAGCCCCAGGGACACGGCATGGAGGGAGGGCGCGTATCCATTGGATGGGACAGAATGACCACGTGATGAGACAAAGAAAAAAGTAAACACGTTGGGGACTGTCAGTCAAAGAAATTATTTTTATGAGACTGGCGCTACGGCACGACACGAGCGCCGGAGAGCCCTGTTTGGCTTCCCAGAGGTGTTGTTTGTACAGCAGACGTACTGTGCATAATTCCTCTCCTCGTGCATAGCATGTGTTATGTGTTATTACTCGAAACTGTAATTTTGTCACCTGTGCTCAGCTCCCATTAAAACATCAGATTCGTTGTTAGTCATTAGTGCGGCAACCTAGAAAACGTAGTTTTCCTCATGCGTAAAAGACGCGGAGACCTTGTGCGTCTCCAGACTAAAATTATAATTTAAGGAATGTATTTTAGGAAACATATACGTGTATACACCTAAGATAGACCTACAGTATTTAAATT
This sequence comes from Typhlichthys subterraneus, assembly GCA_027564835.1. Lineage (NCBI taxonomy): Eukaryota > Metazoa > Chordata > Actinopteri > Percopsiformes > Amblyopsidae > Typhlichthys > Typhlichthys subterraneus. The sequence goes on from JAODUH010008578.1 coordinate 47,737, forward strand.
ACCCCCAAAATATCTTAACTGCCCTATCCAAATACAGGCTATTGGTAAATGGCCATAGTTTTATAAGTAATGGATTATACGGTTATTGGTTCTAATGATACACTAAATGTACCTCAACACGGTCACGTTTATATGGACGTTGCCAAACTTATGAAAGAGGTTTAAAGTTCTTGTAAAAAACAAAATCATAACTGCCAATATTACTATGTTTTCAGGGCGAAAAAAATGTTAATTTTCTAAACTACAGTGGCACTTCGTTTTGTGTTCACGATGAATACATAGCACTGAAGAAAGTAAAGTCGATTTATAGAAGGGATTTAGAGTCTTAACATTTGAGAAGCGTTTTGAAAGGTTCCATGGTAGATATACGTCAAGGGTTATTTTCTTTATCATTTCACCCTTATGACTTAATTTAGTTTTCTTACTTAACACAAAACATTTAATCACCGTGTTAGGCATTTGAAATAAATTAGGTTTCATGCTGTGGATAGGTGTCTTCAAAAATCCAAAATTAATTCTGAACTTATTCAAATGGAAACAGGAATAATACCTTCGTTCTTCTATTTTATATTCAATTTATATATATATATATATTATTTTTTTGTGTTTTTTTTACTATTCATATATATGGATAAATGCCACACAAATTCTGTTATTAGCCTGTATGAAACATTACAACAATTTCTAATAGGCACTGATTAAAAAGATCCTATTCTAAAAGATCCTAAAAGTTCCTATGCCACATCTGCGAGCATACACACACACACACACACACACACGCACGCACGCACGCATGTATGCATGTATGCAAGCACACAAACAAACCCACAATTAAGCATATTAACCAGACAGAGAGACAGACAGACAGACAGTCTTCATTCCTCAGCGTGTGGAGGTCAGACTGGGCCTTGAAGGTCAAGGCCAAGTTTAACAGGAAGCCAAAGAAAGGGAGAGAGAGAGAGAGAGAGAGAGAGAGAGAGAGAGAGACCACACTACAACAGTCAGAACAGTCTCGTTTAGCCTGCCCTGAAGGCGAATTCTTTGGTGGCATTAAGATAATTTCTGCCCCCCTCCTTGCCTTCAGTAAACTAGCTCAAGTTCAAGGCCTCTTCTCACCTCCTGGACAGTGTTATGTGTGTCTGATCCCACCCTAAACACAAATGCAGGGCAAACAGTCGACTGCCGTGCAGATGACGTGGCAGACGCCGCGGTGTCTCTGGATGGCGGATGGCAGCGAACAGGTTGGTATGACCACATGTCAACAGAAAAATATCCATGCGCGCTGGTCCTTCATCAATCATTAACCATATATAACACACGCCAGTCAGTGTAGGCGTAAGCAAAGATCTGGGACAGTCACAAACTTTAGAAATTAACGAAATAACATACTAGATTAATAACGTACGGATGTCTTATTTTTTAAACGATTTTGACTATAAAACAAAACAACATAAAACCCGCAACAACGGAAGATGCTCAATATGACAACAACAAGTCCACGTAAAATGTATTAGCGGGTATAATTAATACGGTTCTCATTTGCTTTTTAATCTAGACTATAAAACAACTCAGATATAATCACTTAAGAAATAATAATAACAGACTATGATATATTCTATAAACATCATATAGAAAACATGAATGAAGAATTATAGTCATATTATTGTTTTGTTTTAGTAAGATAAGATATTAAAACGCATTTAATAATAGATCTAATTTATTTTTGCCCTATTAGGCCTACATTTGTTATTTTATTTATTGTATCAATTACATGAGTTATGTTATTGGAATACATAGGCTATTAGCAATGCATAAACTAACTTACTTGGTAGACATAACAGATGTGAATAGGCAATAGCTAGGAGCCGGGTTGGACGGACGTGCACCCCCCTACACACACACATACACACACATACACACACACAAACACACGCACACGCACACGCACACACACACACACACACACACAATCTAACTGGACAGTTGGATTTGTCCCACCCAAAATGTTTCCCGTGAAGGTGAAATAAATGTTAATATTAAACTTTTATTTTGAAAGCGCGACTGATTTACTGGCAAAACGCGCAGTCTTGCTTTGAAACAGACTATTCTGTCTAATCTTAATGTCCGATTGAAGGAAGTACGTTTTTTATCAACTGGCTGTCAGTATTGCCCAACCACTCGTATTATGATGTGTCCCCCAATGTTGAAGTCACTCCTATACGCCCTTGTAATTAGGCCTAGTCTTTTTCTCATTTATCTACACGCCTATGTATATTAATTTAAATTATGCTATTCCATAAATTAACAAAAAACTATAGTGTATGGTGTTATGCCTTATATAGGCTTTTCAGATTCCAACTAAATTCTGATAGCTACCCGTAATCAACAGCATATTATAACACGAATACATCTAAAGCAAAAAAGTAAACAAATAATAAAAAAACAATAAAAAAATAATAATGGGCAAATGCAATATTGTGCAAAATGTAAAGTGCGGTGATCAGATTCGGACACAACGCTGAATCCCCCTGTGTTACCCGGGCCGCGAGACTCGCCATTCGCCCGCAGTGGTCCAGTGGCGCACGAGCTCAGTTGCAGGCGGTGAACGCGGTTTATATGCAACGAGTGGTGCGATCAATTTAAACAAGTAACCCTTTATATTATCTGGAATCATTTGATTTCCAGAAATATCAAATAAGATGAAGTATAGAGAATAATTAACAGTAAGGGTAAGGTTATATGGCTTCATTCCGTGCCACAATTAATTTCACATATTTGCATAAATACATTAAATTACCTTATGTATTGACTATCTTATATTCCAATTGTAAGTGATATTCATCCCTACCATATAGTTTGTACAAGTATACAAATGCATGCAGCATTATAATAAAATATAATTCTATTATCAACTATATATATTTCTGGTATATTTACCTTAAAAGAAGGTGCCCAAATTTGAAATGCACCAGAACAAAAAAGTTCAGCAAAGTCATATGTTGCAGGGACAAATAACTTAAAGTACAATAATCAAATAAAACACATATGTGTATGTAACTGTCTGAAATACAAATAATAGAAAAGAAAAGAACACAATAGGATAGAAATTATAAAGAAATTATATATAATAATTTGGAAAATCTTGCTGACAAATATAGTGGTTCACTTGTTTAAGCAAGGAGGGATTCAAAAGAATAATTTACAGCAGGACAGAATGATACTGGTATATGTATACTGCAAAATCCCAATTTATATATTCGAGTAGCCTTCGAGACAAAGTTGAATATGTGTAGAAGCCTTTAAAACAAGGGTGCGTACTGTATGTTGATTACTCAGTTAGAATCATGTCAATATGCAGATACTATATGCATTCATAAGGATGGGCTGCTCTGTGAGGGTTACATTCAACAGCACTATAGGCTTAACTTTAAAAGGTTTGGCAATGCCATCCAGTGATATAATGTCACGTTCCAAGTCCAGCTAAGAGTCGTGCAAAATGAAAAACACTAACCAAACATAATCTAGAAAACAATACACTTCTGTTGCAGAAATGCCTATACATTTAATTAATAACCACATGGTCCACCAACAATGTGGCTAAAATATTACTATTCTTTGAGCAACACCTTGACAATACCACCCATTAGACTTTAGACATGACTACATGAATCAAAAATAAGATTTGTGGCTGTGGCGATGCTGAGGAAGATATTGCTATGGCATGTATGGTTGCTATGGGCTACGCAATAGTTGTCAACCTTTAGAACTTTGTAGATTTTGTGACATCAACAAAAATTCACCCCTATCACTGGGGATAGGCTACAAAGTTCCATGTTATAGTATGCTTTATATGGTTTGCTTTTGTATGGTCTAAATGAGAATAGGCATATAGGTCATTGTAGGTCATTGTAGGTCATAGTTCTTTACTGTAGGTCAACCCACCGGACTACTCCTTACCTAATGAGCAAATTAGGTTTATAGTCACTCTTAACAAAGGTCTGTGCTCCCATGTTAACAAACAATACAACAAAAAATATATAGGTACAATTTGTCTAAAGAGAATATGCCCACTACAAGCCACACACTTGAGGATACAGGATACCATGTGTGGGTGTGTTTGTGTGTGTGCGTGCATGCATGTGTCTGTGTCTGTGTGTGTGCGCACACATGTATGTGTGTGTTGTGTGTGCACACGCATGTGTGTGTGTGTGTGACTAAGGGGCTCTCAGAACCCATTCACTGTGTCCTTGAACTTGACCTTGCTGAGCATTTAACAGCATGGGGGCCTTCTGTCTGGCCTGGGCATTTGTGTATGAGTAGACATTCAAAGGTCGGGAGCCAGTGTGAATGATATCACATGATCTAGAGACCAGCAATTTATAGAAAATTGCCTATTTGGAATTCATTTGGTAGCCCCTCTTGGATATGTAGGCAAGTGTTGGATTCTCTACTCTTATAGGCACAGGCCACCTCTGACGTTCGGACTTCAGTTTGGATGAAAACAAAAAGGTATAAATGAGCTCACTGTGCCGTAATCCCACACAGCTCACAGTTTCAACTTGTGCTCTGTAAATAAGCAGGCTTGGACCCATTGCACATTTGAAAGTGGTATTTTATAAAGTCAGGACATTCAATGCTATTCAATTGGCAAGGCACAACATTGTGCACTGAAAGCCCACCTTGGACTAAGCAATAGGTGTAGGAAGTAATATTTGTAAAAGTAGTCCATTTGCAAGAGGAAGGTCTTTTATTGACAAGCTCTAGGGAAAATATCAATGTGGCCTCAATTTACATAAAAAGGACCATCAAGCCAAAAATGTTTATTTTATTTTGTTAGTAGAGTCATAAAAAATAATAATATTATGGTCAGCGTATTATTACCCGTGTGTAGACATTTAAGACTGCGGTAGCAGAAGAATGGGAAACTAGTATGTCACTTTTTAGCCACACTATACTTCTTGTCATTTAATGTCAAGTCTGTGAAAGTTATATGTGCTATAAATTAAAAACAAGACTGAATATGGACGAGTTTCTGTGGCAAACGTCAGGATATGGGAAACAAATCAGAGCATTTCAAAATGTTTAGCCTATATGACAGGACATTTTAATATATAGGATATATTAATATTTTGCTTTAGTTATGAAAAAAATCTGGGCTATCCGTCAAAAAATATCTTACCTATATTTACATCTATCATTAGCCAGGCCCTACCTTTTCTATAGCATCATATTGAACTTGAAGTATAACTGGCTCCAATGTCGGCTTATTCCACTGTTTTAATGTAACGATTAATGGTGTATGGCCGATTTGTAATTTGCTTTGGATAAGTGTATATTATGTGCTTCATTGAGCAATCTTAAATAAAAACCTGCAAAATGTGATTATGTGAGGTGAGATGGATACCTATTTCTTTCGGATGGCAGACCGAAAGAACATAACACTCTCTCTTTTCAAGGTGAGGAACAGTGTATAAACTTTAATTGGTCAACTTGAATCTGTGACCTTTCTTTCTCTCACTATACACAAAGCTCATAGGTGCAGGGTTGGAATGTAAATTAAATATCTGTCCATGTAACTATTAGACATTGCTCCAACTGGGAATAGCCTACAACATATAGATAATAAGTAAAATGCTAAACAAATAAAAATATAACAATACATTTTGTTAACTTAGCTGTGGTTATAAACGTGCTAAATTTGACATTGACATTGACATAGACTAAAAATATGAAATCCATTTGAAGTTCTGCATGATATAAATCATGCAGTATGGAATCTATGGAATCAGTATGGAAACTAGCCTTTAAGGATTATATTGAATGGGGTGCAGCTGCGTCTTATAAATGTGATGGAAACCTTTGAGGTTGTATATAAAAGGTACATGGGCTCCTCACTTGCATTATTGTTCTGTGTGATATTGTGACTGGCTGTGAGGGAAGGGGTAGAGATCAGTGAGATCCACTCCACACAAACCTAAACAACTACTTTTTTTGTAATGCTGGTTTCAATTACACCAACACTTTGAGAAAAACATCTCAATAGCATTGATATTACCTGCTAATTGTTTTCCACTTAAGCCTAAATGTTCGTAATTGAGTGTATTTGAGTTAACTGAGTGAATATGACTTATCAGCCTATATGTCTATCCTACTTATGTATTCACAAGACTACAATGTCAACGGTGCAAAAGCAATCTTAGAATATAGCCTGCAATATTATTTTAAGCATTAGCCTATATGACTGAACCGTGCAAAGCCAAAATGTGCGTGTAAACTTGAACTAGCTTGTCTTTAGTCTCCTGGCCTGGCAGTGCACATCAGGCCATCTGGACTAATTATGCAGAAAGGGGCATGGAGTCATGCCAACAGTAGTTAAATGAACAAACTCCAGTTTCGGTCGGTAGAACAGAGCTGGCACTGCGGAATTCACAGTGGAAAGCCCAGACAACGCGCCCTACACGTCTTGTGTCGGCAAGTGTGTTTGTTTGTTGAATTTAGATAAGATGCATTGGGTCAGTAGCCGATAGGTAAAACATGTAGTTTAGCGTGTATTAAGTGGCAGGACCAGCCAGTGGACGAGTGCTTATTTCTGGCCTTGTATGGCTACACAAAACAACCGTCCCCCTTGACTGATATTTCGTGAAATATCGTCACTATATATATCGATTTGTCTTTTACATATTGTCTATTTGTATTTAGCAATAAACGACAACATTTATTACCATAACAAATTATGAACTTTTGGTTTTATTACTGCTGATAGTATATTCACCATATTTGTTAACTTAACATTGGGCCTATTGCCATAAGAAAAAGATAGCCCACCGATATGTTGCCTATACTGTATCTTACCACGTTGACGTTTAGCCTGTAGTCGCCTAGTTAGAAAACACAAGTTCCCAAAACGTTCTAAGAACGTCTCCGCTGGGATAAATGACGTCGTCTTCAGACGTTCCCAGAAGGTTCCCCGACGGTCACTGTGTGGAGTTCTTTAAAGGTTCGGTGGATGTTATTTGGGGATATTCATGGACGTTGCGTGAAAGTTTAGGGAGCCATTACTAAGACGTTCCAATTAGGTCTCTACAATGCGTTCCCATAACGTTTGCAGAACGTTATTTACATTACAGGAACGCTTAGGGGATTTATCACATTCCCAGAACCTTTAGTAACATTACTGGGATTTTTCAGTTCATTACATAATCTTTCCTTTACATAATTTCTAATAATATTTTAAAAACATTTAGTAACAACTTTAAATCATACAACGTGATAGGCTTAGGTAATGAAAGACATTCTCAGCATTTCAGATATAACAAGAGAGAGAGAGAGAGAGAGAGAGAGAGAGAGAGACATATCAGCAAACCACTGTTTTCATGGATAGATATCACGATCGATGTTCAAAGCTCCAGATTCTTCTGCTGCTTGACACATTCAAAAATATGTATCAATCACTTAAATTAGACTAACATAGTTTTTAATTGCTTTGTCGTTTTCCCATCTAATAGACTGTAGTCTACCGGTAAATAATAAGACCACCCCATATAAGACCACCATGCAGTTTACGTTACATAAACTGCACAGCAACGGATTTAATTTCACGATGTGACAAACGGTGTTTAGCCTGTAGACAATATGCTAAAATTGTGTATGAATTAGACCTAATAGTTTACAGTAACATATGTAGGGAGATTGTTTATGCAATTCGTACTACCATAAAATTCAAAATGTAATAATGCCTAAGTCTGCTCTATAATTTGATTACATTGCTAATAATGATATAATATTGATAATTAACGTCCATTAAACGTTTGGAAACTGAGAGACAGCACATTGTATTCTTATAATTACAAAATTAAAGAATGTTATTCAGTGTCAACTATATCTTCTAGGCTATTCATTAGACCTTTTAGCTGGAGTGAATTTAGCAGAAATGTGTGCAATCGAAAAAGCATATTTTAATGGCTATAAGATATATTTTTGGTTCACTAAATCAACAATAATATATGGCAACCTCCTATGCCGTTAACGTGCACAATCTGCCACGTAGGCCTACGGCTGTAAGACATGCCTTCATGCTCCTAAATCATATTGCGCACAGGACATTGCTACATTAAAATGTACACGTAACACCACTAAGAAGTAAGAGAAGCTGAAAATGTGTCATTTAGACGATATTTTGATTTGTTATAGTAGTAGGCTATTATTATTTATTTCTTCGTCTAATAATTTTGAGATAGCCTATCGTACAGTGAGATAGGCCTGCTGAACTGCGGGTAGTTCATCATCCAAGCTCTGTTCAGTGTTGAATATTAATCTAAAGCCATGTGACCTTTTGTAAAATTAGACAATTAAATCTTAAAAATTATATGACTAAACGATATATAATTTAGTAATTATCAATTCTAGCATGCGGCCTGTTAAATTACTATGTTAACGAATTGTTTTTATTTTGTGTGCAATAGCAAGAACCATTTTATCTGACCTCCGATAGGCCAAAATTCGTTTTCTTTCACCAACCTCTATGTTGTACTCTAAGTGTGACTAGGTTATTGTTAAAATGTCTAAAATAGCATGT
>JAODUH010008578.1:57957-88004 GCA_027564835.1 Typhlichthys subterraneus
CAGTACACACCATCAGGCCTGAACAGACATGGCCATACCTGGGACAAGTACATCCAATATATAATTGCATTTTCTTGTTGCCCTATCAACACCTGTTGCATCTTAACCGTTCTGGAAGGGTGGATTCATCCCTCTGTGGTCCCTTCTTAAGGTTTATTCCTTTTTTACACATTTGGTTTTTAAAGAAAATGTTCCTTGCCCGGGGGAGGAACCTGTTACGAGGGTGTTATTTGTTTCCATGTGAAATTTAGGCCTGTGCCCTTTAAACTTGTAATATGATGAAGGTCATACATAAAAACTGACTTGACTGGACTTGAGTTGAAGATATAATTCAAGTATATATTGCATTTTATAGAAAATAATTCAGCTCCTCACAAATTTCCTAAATTAATCATAAATATATTAATTAAATTTACAAGTATTCTAATCCCAATAATTTGAGGATCAATTGATTTATATTGAGTGATGCCTGTGTGTAAATGCTACAGATAAAAGTGGAAGGCTTTATCTATTAAGGAATTAGCCATTGTAATCTGTGTCTATGATGATAATGTATCCTAAACTATGTATAATACTGCAAGCATTACAATGGCTCCCTGCGGCAGCTAAAGACCTAACTAGCAAGGGTGATAATTTATGTCCAACTGTTAATTAAATCGCATTCTGATTCGGGTATTAACCCATTAGAATTTGGGCCAATTGTGGACAAACTCACACAAGGGCTGGTAGGGTTACTAGGGTTACTAGGGTCTTGTTTACTGATTAATTAGATCAAGTGATGATGTCACTTACTCTGGTTATGTGGAAATCATTAGAGAAGCCAGAGAAGACATTCCAGTCTGTTGGAAGATTAGCCTATAAGAATGTGTTTAATGAAATGTTCAAGATAATTCAGATTTAAAAATTGTCTAATGCTCAGTTGTGACAGTTGTCAATTAAATTTTACATTGAAGGTTAAACTTGGATTAAAAACAGATGTGAAAATATATACTAGTACTACTAGTAATACAATAATCTAGTATATACTAGATTATAACGTATCTATCATATACTAGATTATCTAGTATATACTAGATTATTGGGCTATATGGTACAATTGAGAATTTAAGTACAAATAGAGATGCCTATCGGAAATATATGGTAAATATGTAATTAACTCACAAAAAAAAAACACATTTTTATTATTGGAATAGTTTGGGAATCTGAAACTTGATGAACGCACATCGTGACCAGGGTTGAGAAGTAATTTATTACAAAAAACACCAACTGTAATGCATTATAGTTACCAGCTAAAATAATGGAATCAGATTACTTTAAGAACTATTTTTACATTTAAAAGGGAAGTTTGAAGAAGAAAAATGCATAAAACAATAATCTGTTTCTCTTATTAACCTTTCATTAACATCAATCAATCATTTAAATAATGTCATACTTTAATATGATCCCCTGAGCATTATAAAGAGTCACACACACAATCGAGACATGTTAAAATGTTATTACTTGAAATCATAAACTTAAATATTTTCAGTTATATTTCGGTATAGGCTATGTGTAGCCTATGACATCGCTGCTTTTTGCAGATGATGTGGTCCTGATGGCATCATCGGTCTGTGTCCTCCAGCACTCACTGGATCGGTTCGCAGCCGAGTGTGAAGATGTTGGGATGAGGATTAACACAGCAAAATCTGAGGCCACGATTCTCAGCAGGATGGAGTGCCTATTCCAGATAGGGAATGAGTCCTTACCCCAAGTAAAGGAGTTCAAGTACCTCGGGGTCTTGTTCGCGAGTGAGGGGACATTGAAGCCGGAGATTGGCCAGAGAATCGGAGCAGCGGGAGCAGTAAAGTATCACTTTACCGTACTGACAAAAGGGCTGAGCCGGAAGGCAAAGCTTGTTTACGCAACCAGGATGGCCGAGTGGTTAAGCCGTCCAATAAATGTACAGTATTTCTGCGTGGGTTTGAGTCCCACTCCATGTAGGCCTTTTACAGAAAAAACTATTGTTCTTGACACAAATGCAACCAACATTTGTATGAATACCACAACAGCACCAATACTGCTCTGTGGGATGTGTTCAGGGTCATCAGGGTGTGATGAAATGCTGCTCTAATGGTTTTTAGTTTGCATTTTATGGACAGTCAATATTCAGACGTCTTGTACACACAGAATCACCCACAGACAGAATGCCACAGCCACCCATGGACGACCTGCAACATTTGTCGAGTGCCCTAATGCCAGAGTAGAAATCAAAGCAAACAAGGAGTCCTCATTGGTATGCATGGTCACAAGCTATTTATTACTCTAAAAGAAATATGTTCCCAATAGGTGTCTGCAATGGAAGCTATTATTTTCTTCTACACAAAGCATGTTTCTAATGAAAACCATATAATTCTGCAGTCCAGATTGGGAATGATATATTTTGTCTGGGACATGTGCAGACAATATTTGCCACTGTGTTAATTCCATTCACATACCGTACCAATTGGCTGACCATCGATTGTGGTTGAGCTGAGCTCCCAAGTGGCAACAGACAAAATTTGATTAAAGTGAACGTCTTGTTGTTAAAAACCACATATAGCATGCACGTCTCATCGTCCATGAGCGCTGCTACAAATTATGTTATCTTCTGCAACTTCCAATTGCTAGAAGCTATAAAGAGCATGAATATGTAAAGGTGTTCAAACTTGAAAAGTATTGTAGTATTGTGTAGTGTAGTGTAGTATTGTAGTGGTATAAATGAAGAGTATACAACACTACACAGTAGCTCAGTATTACTCAGAATGTGTGTTGTTATTAATCATTTGAAATCTCCCCATTTAATTAAGAACTATAACCAGAAGTGTAACTTTAATGGTTGGCTAGCTATGTTGTCAGAGTGTCCTCATGTATGGTCTATTTGTACTGATCAAATTGTACATTTTTCACATTTACATAATACTTTTCTAACCCTCCGGCCACTCAAAGTGTTGTACAGGATTCCCTCACATTCACCTATCCACACACACATTCACACACCACTGGTGGTGGCAGCAATGCAAGGTGCCATTCTACCACCGGGGGCAGTATAGGGTTAAGTGTCTTGCTCAGGGACACTTTGAAAGGCTGCAGAGCTTTAACCAGCTCTGATCAAGATGCCTAACCTCTACTGTACCTGTGTACGTGTGCTTGGAAGAGATTAGCTTCTGTGTCACGCCCTGACTGCCCTTACGTGTCTACCTGTCTTGTCCCCACCCTCAACAGGTGTTGCCCCTTTCCTCTCCATCCTCTGTGTATAATGTATAACACAGTGTGTTTCTTGTCAGTCTGTGTCAGTTTGTGTTGTCTGTTTACAGCCGCAGTGTCCAGTTGTCCCATATCCTTCTGTTACTTTCAGTGTTCCTGGTATCCCTCCTGGCCTGACCTCAAGCCTGCCTGTGGATCTGTACCTTTGAGCTGAGGCTGCCCGTGTTTGGATTACCAGCCTGCCTTTGTGACAATTCTGCCTGCTCCGTTGGAATATATGACACCCACGTGTACGCTTTGTCATCCTGTTACTTAGGACTCACCTGCAACTGTGACAGTCCGACAGAATGTAACAAAAATGACTCATCTCAGGCTTATACTGTCATATTAACTCTATAGGCCTACACATGTTGAACATTGTATATCTTTGTTTGTATTCCTTTAAACAATGGCCAAACTTTACCAAGTGAAAAAAAAGATATGCACTGTACAGTAGACTACTTCATATACATATCTAATTAATATGTTAATTAATTAAGTCTGATCGTGACACACTGTAAAGACATCCAGTTATATATTCAGAGTCACTATAATACTGTCAAGCTGCCATGGTAACATATATTTTATAGGTTTAAAACATGCGTTAAGCATAATGCAACAGGACCATGTGCTGCTATTTACATATGTTTAACATGTGTACCGCAAGATATGCTTTGTCCTTCACAGTTGGGAAAAGACAGACTTTTTTTATTAAAGTGTTGTGTGTTTGATCCCAAACAGGACATTTCACTGCTGTGAAGCAGGGTTGCCTAGTCAGTTTTTGAACCCGTATTGAGGTCAAACCTTTCCTATAAGCCTTGACATTAATCAAATATGAAAAGAGTTTTCAATGTCCTACGGTTCCCAACCCATCCCAAAACCATCCATTAGTAAAATTGCCCACTAAGTTTCACAAAAAAACACTTATTTATTATTTGATTAATTTCCTGAAGCGCATATGGTAAAATATTTGAAATGGTAAATACCATTTCTGATTTGTGAAAGTTTTATCATTGTTAAGAAGTGATGCTCACAACATCAGTGAAGTTGCAGGAAGTTTAATATAACAACTAGACTCAATGTGAACCCATCCATGGTGTTGAATTGTGCTATGTCCATGAGCAAGGCAACATATAGGCCCTTTTTAGGAGCACAAACAGGATATTACATTATTAATCTGCAAAGGGAATTCGGGAATTTGAGGTGAATCAGCACAACATAATGTTAACATCAATTTAACAGTAAACATCTGTACAGAATATCATGGTCCATGGTTGATTGATTTTTTACTAAGAAATATTCTGAATAATATCTTTGTCTTAAAAAAGCTATTATAATTGACTGACCACAGGCTACACATTTGAAACATCAATTCTACATTAAAAAGAGATATACGTGTGTAAACGTGTTGAGTGTGTTCATAATAGTGTTAAAGTTAAGGTTCATAATGTCTCTTTTCATGCATGGGCAACATGAGCTATTGTTTAAAAACTTAAATAAATTCGATTTTTATAGGTAATAAAAAACACTTTCAATATTATGGAAAAGCGTTATTCTTGATTAGATAACTTTTCTCAATTCTGAGAACTCATATATAGCCTACTCAAATAATGGAACATTCGAGTGTTACTGCACTTATTGGTTTCAAAGGGTTTTAACGTGTGAGGTTAACAGGCTATATCTCATATATAGCCATGTATTGCCTTCAGCTACAGTAGCCTGCAAATGAACTCCGCCCTGGATACCATAGAGTCGCCTGTAAGTCTAGCTGCCGCCCGCCCGTGCCATCTTTATCATTTTACCTAGCACCTTCAAGACAATGAAGACAGATTACGCTCGTAATAAGGTCGCAAGTGGACGAATTCCCGTCTTCAATTGAACTCTGATGATCAACGTTTGTTTAAACACATGGCTATAAAACATGTAGGTCTCATTTAAAATATAAACCGTGGGGTCAATCATTAGTTTGACGATATATTTCACACACATTTTAATAATGTGATTTTGGGCCTATATGGGTAATTTTATATTCTGGAGGATTTATAGCTAAAACAATCATAATACACTTATAGGTTAGAATAGCAGACATTTTAAACTAAATGAAACGCATTTAATATTGCGATGTCACTTTTAATGAATATCCCAAGGTCGGACAATATAGGCCTATAACTGTCACTTTAATTATTTTGACTGGCTGTACTGTAGGCAAAACGCATATAGCACACTAAGCCTAAAAGCTAAATCAATAATAACTCCGCCATAAGGCTGGTTTATGCCGTTTATACCGCTCTCTGTTCGGAAGCATCGGACATAGACACCGCCCCGCCTTACCTTTGCGCAATTTAGCGCCATTAAGGCCTCTAATGATTGACTTCCAAAAATACAAACATCAAACGGGCTTGAACAACGAGGGTTCTGAGCCCTATCTCCCCGTGGGGCGAACTCTGTTTGCCAGGAGCCGCGTCTTTAATTCTCCATAACAAAAGTACAAAGGCCGATACGGAGACCAAAGACTCTACCTATAACACCTCTGTCAAGCCGCGGCGCCTCGTCGGGCAGACAACGCCGCAGACCCCCAATCTCGTGTGTCTCCCAAGACCTGAGGATGGCTCGAGCCAACGTGACAGGCAGGTATAAAAAGGACGAGGGGGGGGGGGGTGCAAAGATACATCGAGATGGGGAGTAAATACGGAGGGAAGGAAAGAAGGAAGGTCAACTGAGGCGACGTTACGTCTCATTTCAAACGAGCGTGTTTAGTGTTTGCCGAGTGCGTAGTCTACCCGTCAACAGAAGCCAATTTTTATATATATTTTGCTTTATTTGATTATATTTAAAGTTGCCCGGTTTAAATCTGGACTTCACTATCTACTGGGAATTATTACTATTTGAAGCAAAAGGACCACCAAGAAAATTCACAGATTTTTCCACTTCAAATCCAGGAGGAGAATAATAATAATGTGTGAGTTGTTAAAACAACAGGCCTATTGTCAGCTGTGACGAATGACTCGATATCATTTTACTGTTACTGAAACCTTTCAAAGTTTCAGAAAAAAACATTAAAAAAATGTTACAAATCTCAATTTGGCGCATGGTGGCCTAATTGCTGTTTTTGGTTAATCTTGGCTGAAGTCTCACACACGGTCTCACTCTCCGTCTTCTTCTGTCTCTGTTTTCTAAACTGTGTTTCAAACTGTCCGTCTATGCAGTGGCGGAGGGCAGAGGGGCGCCCGTGCACTCCCACGGCGCGCAGGAGGAGCAGGAGTCGTGCCCCCGCAGCCAGGCCTTGCTCGACCACAGCCGGCGGCACCGCACGGCCTTCACACGCGATCAACTGGCGCGGCTGGAGCAGGAGTACTGTAAGGAGAGCTACGTGTCGAGACCCCGCCGGTGCGAGCTGGCCACGGCGCTCAATCTACCAGAAACAACAATAAAGGTACTACTGAACAATAAACGACAAATAAACGATATATTATCGGCAGGGTTTGTATTTCTCCATACATGCCTCAGTAACTCTTTCAAAACATTTTGAGTTAGGTGTTGTTGGACCAGCTATACTGGCCTGTTGTTCTTCGGTCCTGTGTCAGGGTCTATGAAAGGTCAAGTATAATTTGACCGGTAAAGTGAAGTGCTTTCACATTTTTTTATATTAGGCAGATATTTTATGTTTATGTTGTTCGTTTTTGTATTCAGTTTGACACTGTTCATCTTAAGCTATTGGCACTGTTCATCTTCCACTGGGAAAATATTAACGTTTCCTAATGTTTAGGAACTAGGTCCACCATAAAATGATTCCTAATATTTAAAGTAAGAAATATAACATTCAGATGAGAGAGTTGGGGTAAAACATTAAGTTCAATGACAAACCATTTTAGGCAGTTGGGCCTTAAAAAGATAAAAAAAATGTGTGCAGCATAACAAGATTAAACATATATGAGGTTGTTACAAACGGACAGAACAAGAACCCTTTGACATTTTCCAGGAATATAATTTTTTTGTGTTGTATCCGTTTACTCATTGTTTCAATCAACACAGATTGAGTGCTGACAGGTTTAGCGGCATCTAACTTTTGACGCGGGGTGGGGAGGCCCGTGGCCAATGCGGCGAGTTTAATATGAACGTAAATGCGCCCACCTTTCTGTAAGCTATTTGAGGGTCTTTTATGGAAGAACAGGAATGTGAGGCGAAGCCTCGTAAATGGCGCTGCCTGACGTTTTAGAAGCGCTGCCTTCCGGGATTTTCTTCAAAGTAGTAAAAAAAAAGAAGAGAGAATCAGTCACACGCACCTATTACACTTACAGACGCACAACCACGGTGGGTGGGGGTGGGGATTGGGGGGGAAAGGGGGTTACTATGGCTACCCGGCTCCCACAGTAATACTGTATAATATACAGTCTATATGATCTTAGGTAAAGACCTGCAATAACCAATTTGATCCTGTGGCCGGTGTGAGACATGTTTGTAAATTGTTTGTCATCTGTCTTCTATGATGCACTGATTGACTGGATAACATCTGCCAGATCTGTGCTGGGTGGGCAATGAGCATGATGCTTTTAACAGTATTGCACACAATTCATTTATGAAATGACCTATCTGTCTGCCTGCCTGCCTGCCTGCCTGCCTGTCTGTCTGTCTGTCTGTCTGTCTGCATGCCTGTCTGTCTGTCTGCCTGCCTGCCTGTCTGTCTGTCTGTCTGCCTGTCTGTCTGTCTGTCTGTCTGCCTGCCTGCCTGCCTGCCTGCCTGTCTGTCTGTCTGTCTGTTACTTTCATTAATATTAGACTAACTGATTAACTTGCTATAATCATGGTGGACAATGTAAATTCTTTACAATTTTACATGTTATAATTTGGCAGTTGACAGAAGTAGTAGTACACGTCTGGGTTGTGTTACAGCGGCCGCAAAACCCCAAATGTTAATGTGAACGTTAATGCTTGAAGCACATTATCTTGAAACACATTATCCACAAAATGGGCGCAGGAGAGTTAGAGAGGACTGCAGCTATAGGTGTGTGTGTGTGTCTGTGTGTGTGTGTGTTGGGGAGGGGACACACTGCATTTATCAACTGTTTTTGCAACCCTAGATTCAACCCTAGATTCAACCCTTAGATCAGTTCACACGATGTCCCCCTTTAACATGTAAATGAAGACCAGCACTGCTGTATATAAGGACAAGGCAGACTATTGTTTTAGGTTGTCTCCTATAGACAGACAGTGGAGGGTTTGAGCCCTGAAGTGAGTCTATAGCACCTGCAAGCACCCTCGAGAAAGAGGCCTAACCCCAGGCCAGAGCAACATCATAAACGTTTACGCAGTACAATAGACCATCAGTATGTACAATTACAATTGACTCATCACAAGCCCCGCCCCATTTTCATTCTGTCCTCCAATAACGAGCACGTTTGGAATTTTGTTCTCCTGTTATACTGTAGTCCACTATTCTGTTTTTCCCAATAGTTATAGTAACTAAGGGGGGGCGTTGCTTGAGATTGGCCAATTAGGTAGCAGAGACTTTTATAGAGAGCTTAGTAATGAGTACTATATTTAAGTATTACAAGAAGGTAGGTGAGGCATTTTCTCTAAGATACTTACAGGTGAGCCAGCTCAACAGACCACTAGATTAGCCTGCCCCCTATAGATGGCACATATACAGTCTGTAGATGGCAAATACTGTGTGTGTGTGTGTGCGTATGCATGTGTATGCATACTGTATGCGTGTGTATGCATACTGTATGCGTGTGTGTGCATATGAGTCTGTATATACAGTATGTGTGTGCATGTGTGTGTATGTAAGGATGTGTATAGACTCTTTTCACATGCAGAATACGTTGCACTGGAAATGGTCATAGCAGTGTAAAACACAGCAGGCAATATGGTAAATCTTGAAGTCTGACGATGTATACATTTTGCAGTTTGCCACGCCAGATAATACTAGTATAGTTGACCAGTTTTCGTTGACTGAGTGAAAAGATGTTTTTAAAGCCAAGAAAATTAGATTTCACGCAAACATGCATAACACTGAAGGTACGTTGCTAAGCAACTATGTTACGTTATGACCCGTTATCCATTGTAAAGTATACCAACAAGTATAATACAATATTTTATACATTACTATAATCTATCATTGTGTATGCCAATTACAATAACGTTCATGTTTTTAAGTGTTTAACGTACGTACACGGCCAGCAGGCACCATACGGTAGTGAGAGCTAGTGCTAAGCTGCTAGCACGATATCATACCGTACTGTAAGTAAATTACAAAAGAAGAGGAGCCTCGTAACCTTGTGGTTCTAATCCAAAGAATACCTTTTTAACTGATGTGACAAAATTATCTTAACAAACTGAAGTTTAATTTGCCAGTGATGGTTGGGAGCCTTAAAATGATCACAGACAACGGTGCTGCATGTTATAATTTAAAAACGTGCTTGAAAATTGGTGTAAAACAAGGTACGGTAAGGGTGTTTATTTTTAGAAAACAGGCCACTCTGTAACACTACGACCTCTATGACCAATTCGATACGTATCACGATACAGGGGCCACAATACGATATATTGCGATTTCTAATTTGTGTCAAACTGTCATAGCAATGCTAATGTGTGGCGCCTCTGCAAAAAATAACACAAACACTTATGTAAACTTGCTCAGGCACTGCAGATGGAAGTTAGTTATGTGTATATGCGTGTGTGTGTATGTGTGTGTCATGTAACACACTGCTCCTCCATGTGTGTGTGTGTGCTCCAGGTGTGGTTCCAGAACCGGCGTATGAAGGACAAGCGTCAGAGACACACCCTGCCGTGGCCCCACCCCCTGGTCGACCCGCTAGGAGCTCTGCTGCTGGGCCGTGCCTCCTCCTCCTCCTCCACCTCCTCCTCCTCCGCCCTGCCGTACCCCTTCATGCCCCACCACCTCCCCCACCTCCCCCTCCCCCTCTACTCCCCCCTGGGGGCCTACGGCATCCCCATGAGCCCGCTGGACGCGCTGCGCCTCTCGCAGTACCACAGCAGGCCACCGGGGGCCCTCTACACCCCCGCTGGCCCGATGCACCATCCCACCTCCTGCCCCTGCCCCGTCTGCCTGCACTGGGGGCCGGACCAACTGCTCAGGGCGCGGGGGGGGGCGGCCGCCCTCGGCTTGAGCGGGCCCCCTCGCGGTCCCAAGGATAACCTGCAGGTGGCGGCGATCGACTTGAGGGAGGAGGTGATGTAGAAGCACAGGGGACATCGCCGGCGGCAACGTCTTGCAGGGCTGGGGTTTTTTTTAACGGTTGATGACGATAAAGGGCGGAGGAATGGTTGGAAAGGTTGATTAGGAGACCTATGGTGGAGATGAACACTACCGACGTGGTTTAGAGTTATCTCGGCTGTTTAGACGTCGCCTGCAAGCTTTTAGTTACAGGCAGGGAAACCGACTGAATGATTAGGTTTGGTTTGATTGGACGAGGCTATCAGTGATGACGACAAAGCATCACCATGTTTGAGTAAACCCTTCGATGGCTCATGTTCTATTAACTAAATAATATCTCTTCGATGGTTGGCTGAAAATATGTTGAAAGACGGCTGAAGAACCCATTGTAAAACAGCTCTAACATGTCCGGCCCCACCAGGCACAACAAAGCTGGCACAGCTGTCAATCAAGCAAGTCTGTGGGAGTGGTGAAACAGGTCTATAAACAGACACTTGACTATAAATTAGTGAATGATATATTAATGCATACCTACATTTAGAACTGCACATTCTGGAAAATGTAATGGTAGAGATGGCACAATCACTGTAAGAGAGAGAGAGCTCAATGAAGGGTATTTGCCACAGGCATACTGTACGTATATTTATTTTAATCTCTAGCCTTTTCCCTCTTTTGTTTTGTACCATAGTGGAATGACTACTGTTTATTTATTTGTACCATTTGAACCATATCTGAATATGGCACTGACTGACGAGACCTGGCTGTATAATGTATATTTACAATTTGATAAACACTGATTTATAAATCTATCTAATAAATGTATATTATATCCTATGACAATTTACAAAAACAATATTTTTGCACAAACATTTTGCTAACTTTGCTGTTCAATCTCAAGCCCCAGCTATAAAAAATTGGAAGGAATCCAAGGCTATAAAAATGAAGAGTGCCTACAGATCTATAATGTACAGCAACAATGCACAAATAAATAATTGAATTGATACTAAACAAAACAGAAAAGTTATTAATTGATTAGATTTTTTTTGTTAAACAAGATGTTGATTTTTTTAGTTCTTGATTGTAAGAGAATTAACTTTTTCGTCAAATTCACCAAATATCTCAGCGCATTCCGCTAGCTTACCATTCTCTTTGCGTGCTAAAAATGTAATCCGGATCCGGTACATCTACCCAAATAGGATAGATGGCTCTGTAAATAGGAACACAAACAAAGTGGTGCAGACCACACACCACAACAATGCATTTCCAATTTGTGGGGCAGAGCTTCTGAGGGAGCACCATATGGAATTCAAGTGAGAGGTGTTTTTGTTTTGATTAGAGTTCAAATTTAGCAAGCATTCTCTATACCTTAAATGGGCATGGTTTCACTGAAATATTTGAACTAGAGTATATCATTAGAGGAATTACTGTTCATGTTTACAGTTTGCTGTTTTAAATATATATAATGTTAACTGGGACACTTCCTAATTGTTTGCACTAACTAACTGTATATCGCACCAGAGGATGGAGGAAATATCTGTTTTACGGGACCAAATCATGTGAAGGAAAGTGCAAATAAATGTCTTTGAAACCCTTGTGTGCAGAAAGTAAATGAAATAAAATAAAAAGATTATCATTGACACAGATAATTAAATGAAATCATATACAACGGATGTAGCTGTAATTTAGTGGATGTCCTGAACAAAGCCATTTAAAATGAGTTACATATTGCTTTTAAGTATTCTAACTTCCAATATGTACTGGTCAGTGAACTAGCCTGTAGCATGTATCGATAGGGACCTATAATAAGTCCTCAGCTAGAGTTAAGTCAGCATTTGTGAAACCCTTAACTACTGGTATCATGCTAATAACTGAGCACACCATGCCACAATACAAGACGCTACTAAGTCACTGCAATACAAGAGCTATGTACTGCTGAGGATTTATCTTAAGCTGCTGTTAATGCTGCCATGATACCTGTAGTTATTTCTGTGTCTGTGATCCTCTACAGTCACATCCAACTCAGACAGTAGACGGGAAATAAACAGTTATTTTAACAACAACTATAAACAGAGTTCAGACTGTATTTTAACAGAGATGGATATACGCTGATTGTCGAGTTGGGTGTAAATGGGTGTCTTTGTTTTCCTATGTCATATGGTAATATTTTATTTACATATTTAAAGGATAGCGTCTCTCTTTTCAACCCAGATCTTATTGTTATTATTAAAGTTGCATACTTGTAGCACAACCTCACCAGTTTTAGTTTGTATTGAACATTTGACCTCTGTGCTGATTCTTCTTGATGGGATTCAAATGTAGTTCAATAGACAGCCTAAATATCTATTGTCAAATATCTATATATTTAACAATATATCTATCTATTTGACATGCCCCATAGCATTTTCATTTCACATGCACCTCACACCAAATCTCAAATCTCAACACACACGTAAAAAAAAAAAAAAAACACACATTTGGGGAATAATGGTTTCCGAATCCATGATGATCTTAATTTAAATGGTGAAACCATGGCATAGTCTTATGTCATGTTCTTTGGCTTCAGTGGGTTGCTTTGTGTTTACGGCATCAATTGTAGTGTAGTATACAATCACAAAAAGCATGGTTCGCTACCATAGTTTGCGACAGATATAAAGACATGTTTGAAGGTGCTTCATCAAGGTGTTTGTAAGGCCAACTGCATTATAAGCCCAGTGAAAAGCATTCGTAAGTGGTAAATGTCTTAATGCTGCACCACTGCTCATTTTATTTAATAAACAGCCATCTGTTAACCATCACAGAGAGTTCTCTCGACCTCACCTCCAAGGACAATCATACGACTGAAGTGTCTGCGGCAGGTTCAGACGTAACTTCTTTTTGGAAGCTGTCAGCCTCCGACCGTGTTTTTAAAAGCGCCATGGGCGCGAAAAATAAACGCTGCCGCAGGTGCTTTTTACAGCAACTCTGGGCTTCTTTTCCAGTTGATAAAAGGTCAACGTCTCAGAAGAAAACGTCATCTGCTTTTTTGATAGTTGACCAATCACAAGCGGTGTAGTGAGACCTGGTGTTTCATAAAACAACTGTTTCAGCTGCTTTTTTTTTCTACATGAAAAAGCTCTTTCAAAAAAGTAGTTACGTCTGAACGTATGCAATTACAGAGTGCATTTGCATTTCCAAACCAGGGTGGCCGCAATTTTACCATTTTATGCAGCTAGAACCAGGAATCTAACATTGCAATTAAAATACTCAGAATCATCCAGCAAGCCAAACATATA
Organism: Typhlichthys subterraneus; assembly: GCA_027564835.1. NCBI lineage: Eukaryota > Metazoa > Chordata > Actinopteri > Percopsiformes > Amblyopsidae > Typhlichthys > Typhlichthys subterraneus. Next base: position 71,668 of record JAODUH010008578.1, read on the forward strand.
CGCTAGTATACAACACATTGTAAATAATAATGAATTCATTTTCGTCTAGATCTCTGTCTCCCTCACAGTTTCTTCTGAAGTAATAAACAGACACAGCTGTGTACCGTAAAGGCGTATTTGTATGCAAGAGGAAGATGCAGTAAGTGTCAACCTGTGTCTTTTCATGAGCATTTTTTTTACGTTTAACATTTTTCATTTGTTAATTATGGAATGCATGTGTGTGCATGTGTGTTCATAGTACATTACTGCACCAGTTGAAGGTGTGTATGCTGGCACTGTTTTTGTGTTTGTGAACTACATTTGTCTGTATTGAGATTGTGTGTGTTTGGGAAGTGTCACATGTGTTTGTGTTGCCATTTGGTGTAAAAGCCCCATACAAGACAGCAGCGCTCTGTCTCTCATAAATGGTAGACAGGATGGTAGTAAAAAGGTTTGAGACAGAAGGCCCAGTTAGCCTGTTTGCTATTGGCTTCTATTAAACAGAGTGGTTTAGAGAATCAGCAGCTTTGTCATAGACACTGCTTGTGTCATGGCAGACCTGTGTGGAACAAAACTTTTATGAACAGATTTGTATTATTCTGATGAAGAACCAACACCAATTTAGGCTTTTAATTCAAAATGATACATATATTGTAATTTCAAAATATATATATGTATAGCTAATAATAATCACTTCTCCAATTTGGATACAATGTCATTGTTGTATTGCATTAAACATAGGCCTGCTTATGTTTCATATTATGTGCTCTAATGCAATTCGAGGTACCAACTATAGCTCTGGTGAATGACTACTGATGTCACTGTTCTGTACGGTGCATGGCCGTCTCAGCTACTGATAACATTGTAATAGGTTTAAATAACAATTTTTTTAGTACTAAATATTTTACATGTAAATATTCCACCACATTAACAAATATATTTTATTTAGATTTTTTACGAAACTAGTAGTTTTCAAACAGTACATTTAAAACAGAATTTAAAGCAACTTGTATTTTTCATTTAATTTTTTTGCTCTGGTATTGCATTTTCTCGCTCTTGCTTAGTGCTTATACTATAACGCTAACTATTAAAGAGGCTGTAACTCTTCCTTGTCATCTCACTGTTGTAACATTTAGAGAGACCAGATAAGACCGTCATAAGACAATTTAATAGATGACATTGTTTACTACACTCCGTCATAGCAACAGACGTGGAAATGCCACAGGCCTGTTTCTTGATTTATAGTACAAAGTACTGTGCCCACAAAACTGCGCAAGGGCCGTGGTGTACATTTCAAAGTCAGGTGCCAAAGCTTTATGATAATGAAATGTGAAGTATGAATGAATACGAATAATATTAAACAGGCAAATCCTGCCAGTTCTCTGTGCAGAGCTTTTACAAAGCTATAGTTACAGTTCATTGAAAAATCTATGTGAAGTTTACGGTTATCAAAGCAAAGCCAAAAATATCTCTGCTATCACTAAAGCGCACCATGCACTCTGCTCCATTGCCACACAGTCGCATTGCTCATTGAGGTTCAGCGTTGGCTAGCCTCCAGCCAGCTTCATGTGTCAGACCTCTAGAAATGATGAGAAGGCTAGCCTGGCGCGCCTTCGACCGAGATTCTATCATTTACTGCTGTGATTATAACATTAAACTAGATGAATATACATAACATGTACTAGTGTGTAACCCATAAGAGTTTGCTCTGATTATAACATTGAGCTAGATGAATATACATAACATGTACTAGTGTGAGAGTAAGAGTTTGCTCTGATTATAACATTAAGCTAGATGATGATAAAATAATAATTTATAATAATAAAAATAAGAGTGGAGAAGATGTGAGACTACAGTTTAAGCTTTGTACGAAGAAGAGGAGGGGTATAAAGGATTGTGAGCCACTGACTGCCCTCAGGTGGGAGAGGAATGCACTCGAGCTTGTTTTGTTTTAAAAATTCAATCTGGTATAAAATCAAAAAAACAGCTGGTTTAGTGGGGAATGGAAACCCTACACCAGAGAGAATGGAGCCAACCCAGAGGTGTCAACGTATGGCACTGTAGTGTGCAACATTTGGAAAGGGGGAGGGGGGGCTTTTCACCCTTTATGACGTAAATAGAACAACCCTGCATTCTATGCAAGTCAACAGGGAGGTCCACTGATTTCACCGAAACGTTGCCCGTGCATTATTTCTCACTTGGGGAGAGTTAACCTCTTCATCCCTCAGTAGGTCGTGCACGTAACTTCCCCCCACTCCCCCAACTTGTGGTTATGGTTATGTTTTCATATATATGTCTAGTTACTATTGATAATATTAATTGTAACTAGGCATGTATGAGAGAAGATAGTCTGGCCTCCATAGGCCAGACGTGTATATTAAAGTTATATACACATCTGGCCTAGTGATGTAGGGGTTAATGGGCTTTAATAATCATGTACCTACGATCAGAGGCCACCGTAGGATTTCTGCATCAAACTGTTTAGAGGGAAACTGGCTTGTCTGAGGGCATGTATGATAGATTTAGCTGTCTGTGTGCTACACACAGCACATTACGGAAGGAGGCGTGGAGGGAGACTTGTCACCCTTTATACCTGAACGACCCAGAATTCCATGCAAGCCAATGTCTCTGTCCATGCGATTTGACCAGAAGATTGCCCATTCTTTCTCTCTGGGGGCGTTAATGGGTATTTTTATTATGTTATATTAATTCACAAGTACCTACGATCAATCTGAGGCCACAACTGTATTTCTGTAGCAAACTCTTTTTGGGTAAATTTTTTTTTTTCAGGCCATTCATGGTAGATGTAGCTGTTTAGGTGCCGCCTACATCAGCCTCCACAACCAAATTTACATTTAAAATTATATTTCCATTATTTGACAGATGCTATTATCCAGAGCATCTTACATTTAGTACATTTGTCATTAGTTGGACAGGTCATACACCAGCAGTTGTAAGCAACCAATATTATATCAGAATAGTTACAGCATCTTGTCATGTCTACTACCACGTCAAAATAGAATAAAATCCATCCAACACAGCTCCTAGTGGCTTGAATAATAAAGTGGCTTAGTATTTAAGAGCAGATTAGGGTTGTTGTGACTTAAGAGACCGGAAGCATTGCATTTTTGCTTCCATTGAAATGCATTACAGTGCTCCATCTTTGTTATTTTTTTTTTTATATATATATATATATCTTTGTTCCACGTTTGCTCCAATGGTAGAAATGTATGACGCTGCACTACTGTCTTCCAGCACCTCTGCCACATTACAAGACCAGCTGGCCTGCTCCTGCCATCACAGCCACTGCTCCACCCTGCCTCTCGGTGCTAATTACAGCCCGGCAGATGTGGGAACAGGTGCAACTGTACACTCCACACGCCCTGCACTGATCTCCCAGCTTACCTGGACAGGTGTTCGCCACGGAGACCACAGATGTATGGGCCCAGTTCCATAAGTACCTGTTAATGGAGTGTGTGTTAATAATGCAGGGGGGCAATGGACCGTCTGAAGCTAGCTTAGTGTGGCGGGACACACTGATTCAGGTAGTACAATAATGTAGTGTAATCATGTAGGAAATGGGAGACCCATGGCTGGACTTAACTGTCTGGTGGGTGGGGAAGAGAGGCGTGTATGGGCTGTTATTGTACAGGACATTGGCTTCATTTCCTGTGACGGTGCAGGCTTATAATGACCTGAATCGTATCAGTAATGGCGGGCATCTAGGCATCAGAGGGTCAGTTTAATTTAATTCAGCTTTTTTCCCCCCTACTGATTTGTCAGCGCAGTAGTTTGGATGGACCCAGTGAAGCTAGAAAAAGCTGTCATCTGTTTTAACATGCAACTGTGCCTGAGATGCCTGGGAAAAAGACAAAATTTGTTATATTTCATGTGGTTTGGCCAATAACATTGTCCTTAAATTTGCAAAAAATCACAGACGTTATTTGGGTTTAAACTGTTGACTTGGGCCGATCTAATCGGTTGGCACATGAACACCTTGCCCTCTTGTGGGTAGGGTAGGGTGGAGTGACAGGTTTTCAAAAAGTTGCTGGTTCAAGGTCAAGGTGTCCTTGAGCAAGACACCTAACCATAATTGCTCATTGGTGTAACCCTGCATTGCTGACACCGCTATCATGTGTGAATGTGAGGCAATCCTGTACAGCGTTTTGAGTGGCAAGGTTAGAAAAGCGCTATATAAATGCAGTCCATTACATTTACCATCTCATAAGCAGCTGTTAATAAACCAGGTTTAATTTATGTACTGTAAAATGATAAATACAGGGATTCAAAATGTCAGCTTGGTGCGAGAGAGGAGAGGGTCATTAAGAACTTCATAATATAATAGTAATATGCGAGTAGTAGTCATTTTGTAATAATCAAAGAACTGCTGTAATAAGTCACATTTTAATAAACTTCAAAATAAGTCACATAAAACATTAAACTTCCATCTAACTGGAATACTTAAAACAAAAATAGACTTTTATCAACCATTGTGCATCAAAGCCCTGTGGATGTGTTTATGGCTGGTTTCTTGATGTCTAATTGCAGTCTGTAGTTGCATTTTGTGAAAATGTCTCTGTAAAGTGCTGGAAGACTGGGGTGTTCTTGTTCTTGCTCCTTTAACTGACATTCTCTCAGCCCATTGGTTGTGTGCCTCGCCAGTCTGCAAAATGAGGCATCAGGCTTCAGGGCTCCAAGGTATGGCAGGTGAAATGGGTCTGGACACAAAAACCTGCCAGGTTGGATCCATGTTCTGTCCCGGCCTCTGACGAGAAGAACAGGAAGAAGAAAGCAACAACAAAGAAAGATTTTAAATGTTATAATAGTACCAACGCTTAGCCTGGTGTAACCAGACCTAAAATTCACTTTATGAATAAGGTCTGGACACAGTTCACAGTTGTTGCCTCCTACTGGGCGTAGACCTCTGGTTAATTCTGAAACTATTGGACAGCGCTTAACCAATTTGAGTTGTTACAACTGTTTTGATCGCCTCATCTAGCTCTACCACCATTAAGATAGACTTGGCGTCAACATCATCTCACTAACACACCTTGATTGGACCGCCAGCAGGGTGGCTGTGAAAACACTAGTGTGATCAGGGTTTCCAGACTGTAATCTCAGCGGACACAATTGAGCTGACAACAATAGACAGGCGATGCCAGGCTAACAAGCATTAGCAGTTACATACAGCATAGACTGTCAAATGGGCTAAATGCCTACGTACATTCTTGTTACAGTACATACAGCAGTAAAAATGCACTGCGTCCAAACAAAACCTACTAGCAATGCCCTTAATTTAAATTTGTTCCAGCAGTTAAGAAAAAAAGCAATAACTCTGCTGTTCCAGTACATTCAGTAAACTACAGAGCGTCCGTCCAAACCCACCTGCATACTGTGCCTGGACATCTCACCGTGGTTGTCTCTGTAAGGGGCAGGCCGTTTGTTAATGGGGGCTTTGCCAGAGACAATATGGAGGTCACTGTAGCTGTCACACGCCTGTGAGGAAGGCACAGCCAATCAGCACGGGTACCTTGGAGACTGACGCCCAATATCCACCGGGCGTGTCTCTGTCGCGTTCCGGTGTTGTTCCCTCGATTGGGTCCCAACCGCGAATTGGGTCCCCTTGATAAAACCACGCATATTACGTTTCACTTCCAGAATGTTTCGTGTCGATTCTTTTAGATTAAAACTGTTTTGCTCAAGGATGGTTTTAACAACATCGTTTTTGACTATTAACTATATTAAATGTCAGTTATATTTACTCGTAAACTGCTACCTTTTCATTGTTCAGTTCTAGTGTTATAATGAATAAATGCTTTAGTAGATACTGCTAACATAAACCGGTACTGCATATAATTCAAGATAGGCTAGCTGGATAGGCAGGTCTTCTACTATTTGCACTGAGTCTACTACACCAGTTGTTAGCTTATATAAAACACTGAACTCGTAATATAAATGGTTAAAATACTAATTTCTAGTAGCTGGCTATAGCTACAAAATAATAATATAGAGAATGTTTAACACTAAGAACTGCAGATATTTATTCTTGTAGCATGTTATCTTCAAGGGGACCCAATCCACGGCGGGGACTCAATCAAGGGCACAACACCGGCTCCGTCATGTAGGTCTTTTCAATGCAAGTGAACCACCAAAATGTCCCAGAAGCGTCCCAGAAGCATCTCTCCGCCCAGCTCCGCTAAAAACAGTTCTATTTTTCGACGTAGAAGCTTCTGGAATGCTTCCGGAAGCGACCAACTGCCAATCAGACAGAACTCATAGGCTGTATTCGAAATGTACAGTTTCACTCATTCCCTAAATAGTGTTCACTAAATAGAACACCAATTAGGGAATAAGGGCAGACAGCTGGTGATACATTTCGGACACTTATCCACTATTCAGACTATACAAAACATCCAAAGATTGTTAAGTAAGAAGTATTGCCTGCTTTGCACAGATCTGCTCGGTGTCAACATAATCCTTAGCCCAAACATTAGCATCATAAGACCCCAAAACAACAATATATCAAACAATAGTGAGTTTACTACTTTATTAGTGACTTTAATCAATGAAAAATGACCACAGTTTTTACCCCTCATGGATAAAAAAAAAATAAGATGGGTTAAGTGAACCGTTACACCCCTATCTGTCCACCTGGGCAGCCGTCCACTGAAACAGTTTAAAATAAAATACTTGGCTGGTGATTGGACAAACCTGTGAACCAGCAGAGCCCTTTACTCTTGCAGTAGAAAAGTCCAAGGAGAAGAGTAAATAGATATTTTCCATGGAGAAACGCCTTTGCTCTTCTTTGCTCTTCTAATAAATTTGAATAAAGCTGACGCTATATTGCAGCATCTACCTTGTTAGGACCCGCCATTGTTGTTTTTGAGTCGTGTTAAAGTTGCTTTCGTCACACCTAAACCACGGCCGTAGCTAACAATACGATGCTGATAAGCTCCATACTATGTTTACCAGACAGAAACAACAATATCCAAGCTCTCCAGACTGATTCTCGCAGAGCAGTCTATTATTATTATTATTATTATCGATTATAGAGATACAGATACAGTCTAAAGCTACCCACCTGAGAGAGGGGGCATGTAACGAGGTACTGAAAACCACAAGATCTCTTGTCCACAAAGGGCCATTTGCTCTTCAAGGAACTCACTTTATTGAGCGTCTTAATGGCTGCAAAAGCAGAGAGGGAGGTTAATATTTTTTTTTTCTAGATATTCTAGATATTCTAGATATAGGCAATGGCAACTCACTGGGTAGTGCACCATGAGTCTTTGTGGCTTTAGCTGGAACAGAAGATGTCTGACGGCAGGAGAGAAACAGACTTCACAATCCTCAATTAACAATAAGCCATAAGCCATATCTAGCTCTCTAATTTTGTTTGTGATTTTGAGCAAAATCGGCAAAACTGCAAATCTGCAAACCAAAACAACTTATATCTTCATTGTTTTCCCTGCTTTGTGATATAGTATCTAAAATATATATGCTAATCATTGCAGTAGAAAAATAATAGCATGATATGAATAGATAAGAGATTAGAGGGCCGACTGATTAGACTGCTGGGGCCTAATTTTTAAACACTGCATAGGTTTTTTTATAAAAAAAAATAAAATAAAAAAATAAACTTGCTGTCAAGTTTTCCCATCGATGGATACTTTGAGTATGAATATTTATATTATTAAGACAGAATTGACAAATGGAAAATGACAACTCAGATGGCAATGAGTTGAGCAGAAAGATATGGCTGGCTAAATTTAAAAACAATAATTACAATTCATTATTAATAATTAATTAAAATGTTATTATAAAATATTTCTGATCCCAAGGTCAGGCAATCATGTCCATGTAAGTGTCAAATTGTTACATTTATGGGAAACGATCATCAAGACTGAAAAAACTGAGAAACGGAGCACGGACCGCTCTCGGGATAACCACAGTCTTCCTTGGTCTCCCATCGGTATTTCATTTGGATGGGGGACCTTCATGAACACAAATTGACCAATTTCTGAGAGGATACAACTTTAAAATCCACTACATTCATGGCTGTTGTTATAGCCTACAAACTATCCCTGCAATGAAATGCTCATCGAAGGACTTGCGTGCATACATCAGAATATTTTTAGTGCGCAAGCCATTTTGTCTTCCACCCGAATGCCACCTTATGGCGTTAACCCTACGCGTATTAGAATTTTTTTAACGAAGCTCCCGGAAAACAGGACAGGTTTGAGATACCATGCTGGAGACCTGCTCCTCTGGCAGGCAGGCCGCGGGAAACACATCCCTGGAGACGAGCGGATCCTGGCAGAAGAGGGTCTGTTGCTGGTGCAGAGGACCAGGATGGCACCGAGGAGGAGGATGCTGGGACTTAGGGGTGCTCGGGGCAGGAGTCTGGACCAGACTCGGGAGAGACTCACAGGCTGAACGCGAGAGGAGTGATGGGGGAGCCGGCTCTCTGTCCGCTGGAGAGAAGACCCTCGATGTCGTTGTGGGACCCACACAGCCCCCCGACGGACCTGGCTGGTGCTGGGGAAGAGAATAAAGAAAAAAATATGTTTAAGAAAGAGAGATTGGGAGCCAACATTACATTTTATGTTGTTAGTGTAATGTGAGCCCACTGACGACCAGTGTTGGGCAAGTTACTCAGGAATTGTAAAATGTTACTAGTTACTTAATTAATACTCCTTCAAAAAGTAATAATACTGGGTAATTACTGGGTATTAAAAGTAATTACTGTTACATTACTAGTTACATTTTAGAATTGAATCCTCTTTATTGGAACAATAAAGAACCTTAGGAGTCAACAATCAGCCAAAGTGAAAAATAATAGCATGATATGAATAGATAAGAGATTAGAGGGCCGACTGATTAGACTGCTGGGGCCTAATTTTTAAACACTGCATAGGTTTTTTTATAAAAAAAAATAAAATAAAAAAATAAACTTGCTGTCAAGTTTTCCCATCGATGGATACTTTGAGTATGAATATTTATATTATTAAGACAGAATTGACAAATGGAAAATGACAACTCAGATGGCAATGAGTTGAGCAGAAAGATATGGCTGGCTAAATTTAAAAACAATAATTACAATTCATTATTAATAATTAATTAAAATGTTATTATAAAATATTTCTGATCCCAAGGTCAGGCAATCATGTCCATGTAAGTGTCAAATTGTTACATTTATGGGAAACGATCATCAAGACTGAAAAAACTGAGAAACGGAGCACGGACCGCTCTCGGGATAACCACAGTCTTCCTTGGTCTCCCATCGGTATTTCATTTGGATGGGGGACCTTCATGAACACAAATTGACCAATTTCTGAGAGGATACAACTTTAAAATCCACTACATTCATGGCTGTTGTTATAGCCTACAAACTATCCCTGCAATGAAATGCTCATCGAAGGACTTGCGTGCATACATCAGAATATTTTTAGTGCGCAAGCCATTTTGTCTTCCACCCGAATGCCACCTTATGGCGTTAACCCTACGCGTATTAGAATTTTTTTAACGAAGCTCCCGGAAAACAGGACAGGTTTGAGATACCATGCTGGAGACCTGCTCCTCTGGCAGGCAGGCCGCGGGAAACACATCCCTGGAGACGAGCGGATCCTGGCAGAAGAGGGTCTGTTGCTGGTGCAGAGGACCAGGATGGCACCGAGGAGGAGGATGCTGGGACTTAGGGGTGCTCGGGGCAGGAGTCTGGACCAGACTCGGGAGAGACTCACAGGCTGAACGCGAGAGGAGTGATGGGGGAGCCGGCTCTCTGTCCGCTGGAGAGAAGACCCTCGATGTCGTTGTGGGACCCACACAGCCCCCCGACGGACCTGGCTGGTGCTGGGGAAGAGAATAAAGAAAAAAATATGTTTAAGAAAGAGAGATTGGGAGCCAACATTACATTTTATGTTGTTAGTGTAATGTGAGCCCACTGACGACCAGTGTTGGGCAAGTTACTCAGGAATTGTAAAATGTTACTAGTTACTTAATTAATACTCCTTCAAAAAGTAATAATACTGGGTAATTACTGGGTATTAAAAGTAATTACTGTTACATTACTAGTTACATTTTAGAATTGAATCCTCTTTATTGGAACAATAAAGAACCTTAGGAGTCAACAATCAGCCAAAGTGAAAGCATTGCAGCCTCTCAAACCAGATGATTGATAGGTTGGTTCAATTAGCCTAACCTAAATTTGCTAGGACCAGAAATCTCATTCTTGTAACACAGTAACAAGTAAAAAGTTTCTTTGATTTGTAATTTGAATATTATTACGGTTTTGGAAATAGTAATTAGTTACACTACTATTTACAGAAAAAAGATTTTTGTCAAATTCAGCAAATATCTTCTCAATGTCTTGCGGTTTGTTTTGTGTGTGTGCACACAGGAACGTAATCTGGTGTTCCTACACAGCCCTGACTCTGTAAATAGGTACGCAAACAAAGTGGTGCAGACCGCACCACACAACACTATCCCAGCCTTAGCAATGCGTGTGTTTCGGAAGCACTTGCAGGAGGAGAGGTGTGTTTTGTTCAATTATCAACCATCTGTCTCCACCATCACAAAATGGCTAGCTGTAGGACTGGTGGCACCTGCATGGTGTTGCCGTGGGTGTGGTTGCCATGACAGAGGGCAGGTTTGCAGGCCTTGCTCCTCTCGCCTCCTGCGGACTCGCCCCGCACCCCTCCCCCCCTGCATTCTGCCCTCAAACGCCCGCTCTGTTGCTTATCAAACAGCACCTGCAATTGCTCCCTGCATAGCGAGAGAGAGGGGTGAGAGAGAGAGAGAGAGGGAGAGAGAGAGAGGGAGGGGGGTGAGAGAGAGAGAGAGAGGGAGAGAGAGAGAGAGAGTGAGAGAGAGAGAGAGAGGGAGAGAGAGAGGAAGGGGGTGAGAGAGAGAAGGACGGAGAGAGAGAAGGAGAGAGGGGGAGAGAGAGAGAGAGGGAGAGGGGGAGGTTTATAGAGGTTTGCAAAGTTCTTTAACATTCATCCAATAAAGTGAATCAAAGTGAACCGAGGAGAGATTAAGAGAACAATAGAGTTACAGAGGAGAGCAATAAAAGGCACTAAGTAAGTTAAGTCTAATTTAACAAGCTCAGTCAAGGCTAAAGGAAGTGGTTCTTAACCACTCTGAGGATGTTAATTTTAATGCAGAACATGGGGCTTATTTTGTTGTTTTTCCACACCAAAAGCGGAGAGGAATTAATTTAGTGAATGTAATCATATAAAAAGGAAACAAACTGCAAAAATAGTGCCATTGTCATTTTACGATTCATACAAACCAATATGATTGTGAAATCTATTCATAAAGATAATAATGCTCTCACTTAAATTAATCTTCAACTTTGTTTATTGTGTGTTGTAACAAAGCTTTATGTTTTTCAATTTGTAGTTTTTATGTCATGTTCAGATGGATGGATGTCGTGTTCATATAGATCTCTTGTTCAGATGGATGTCATCTTCAGATGGATGGATGTTGTGTTCAGATGGATGGATGTTGTGTTCATATGGATGTCGTGTTCAGATGGATGTGTTCATTTGAATGTCGTGTTCAGATGGATGGATGTCGTGTTCAGATGGATGTGTTCATTTGAATGTCGTGTTCAGATGGATGGATGTCGTGTTCAGATGGATGTGTTCATATGGATGACGTGTTCAGATGGATGGATGTTGTGTTCATATGGATGTCGTGTTCAGATGGATGTGTTCAGATGGATGGATGTCGTGTTCAGATGGATGTCGTGTTCAGATGGATGGATGTGTTCATATGGATGACGTGTTCAGATGGATGTGTTCATTTGAATGTCGTGTTCAGATGGATGGATGTCGTGTTCAGATGGATGTGTTAATTTGAATGTCGTGTTCAGATGGATGTCGTGTTCAGATGGATGGATGTCGTGTTCAGATGGATGTGTTAATTTGAATGACGTGTTCAGATGGATGGATGTCGTGTTCAGATGGATGTGTTCATATGGATGACGTGTTCAGATGGATGGATGTCGTGTTCAGATGGATGTGTTCATTTGAATGACGTGTTCAGATGGATGGATGTCGTGTTCAGATGGATGTGTTCATTTGAATGTCGTGTTCAGATGGATGTCATATTGAGCATCAGCAGGTTTACCGGACGCATTTCTCTCTGGCGCGCGAGGAAGCCGTCTCCTGGAACAGCGAGGAGCTGTGCTCCAGGTACTTGTCGTACCGCTCCCCTCCCTCACGGGGAAAGATCCTCCTGTAGCCTCCCAGGTGGCTGTCCTCATACCGCAGAGACTTCTGCTCCCTCTGCGCCTCCTCCTCCGCCAGCTCCTCACTCCTGTGGGAGCACACCCGGAGCAAGGGCGATGATGTGGCGTGTGTCAGTTAGTGGGCGTGTCGGTGATGCAGTCATTGCAGGGGGGTAGGGGAGTGTTGGGGTATGCACTATGCAGGGGGGTAGATTTATATCAAGAATCAAAGCATATATCAAAGGGAGAATGCAAGTAGAATCCATCCATTTGTAAATGGAGCCATGAATGCAAAATAACTATAGTGTCCACAAACATCTAAGCTTCCGTTAAAGCTATGATAATTTGGCAAATTGGCAAACTGCCCTCTGTATATTTTATTTTATTTTGAATTTTGCTGTAATTGCTGGAATCCCAAATTAATTTTTACTACAGGAATAGGTCTCATGCTCTCAGCCATAATGCCAATTCAGTCAGGACCACTATAGTAAAAGAGAATATTCATTTAAATGTGAAGGTATTTAAATGTGGCACTATGTTGCTGTTCAGCGAGCTCCCTGTCCTTCCATGCGCGTACATGGAAAGCCCAAGGCAGTGAGAGCAGCAGAAGACCCCCCACAGGGCACAGAACAGAGCAAGCATTAATGTGCGTAGCCTAAATAGTCTACACACTAACATAAAAATGTGGTTTATATGATTTATATGCAAATAGAGCTGTTTCATGTTCTTCCTTACACACAAATAGGCATAGGCTCAGGGTATGAGTTGTGTGAAGTATCGGGCAGACTATTGGCTAATAGTGACTATTAGCCAATAGTCTGGAGAAGATGAAGAGGGGAAAACATAGTTTGCCACAGACAGAGCTGTAGTAAATCTCCTAGATGTAGATGCACCAAAGCCCGAGGCAGCGTGAGAGAAGACCCCGGGGACCCACCTGTCCTTGACGTGTCCCTTCTGGAGCCTGGCTCTGATGCGCCTCCTCTTCTCCTGGTCCGCCTGCCGCCGGTCACAGGCCCCCAGGTTGACCAGGAGCAGCGTGTCGTACAGCAGCCTGTCTTTCACCTCCCGGTCCACAGCCGAGTCTGTGGTGAAGCTGGGAGAGTGGTTGACCTAGCGTACAGGGAGGGAGGGGGGGAGGGAGAGAGGGAGGGGGGTAGGGAGAGAGGGAGGGGGGTAGGGAGAGAGGACGGAGGGGAGTAAATCAAATGGTACATACACTGATGGTGATGGCTGCCATGCAAGGCAGCGACCAGCCACCGGGGGCAGTCAGGGTTAGGTGTCTTGCTCAGGGACACCTCGTGAGGACGTAGCCGGGATCGAACCAGCAACTTTTGGAGCATCCTTCGCCCCGCGCTACCCACTGTGACACTGTCGCCCTATAGTGTGTGTGGGGAAGGAAGGGAGGAAGGAAGGAAATAACTAAGAAGGGAACAAAGGAACAAAGAAAAGGAATGAAGGAGAGAAGGTATGAAGGAGATAAGCATTAACCTGTTCATCCCTCAGTAGGTCGTGCAGGTAACTTCCCCCCACTCCCCCAACTTGTGGAGTTATGGTTATTTTTTCATATATATGTCTAGTTACTATTGATGATATTAATTGTAACTAGGCATGTATGAGAGAAGATAGTCTGGCCTCCATAGGCCAGACATGTATATTAAAGTTATATACACATCTGGCCTAGTGATGTAGGGGTTAAAGGTGCTGTAGTAGGTAACCAAGTAACGGTGACAATTAGCGAACACTTCAGACAAACCCGCGCTCGGCATCAGATTGGACCAATCAAATGCCAGAGGGCACTGGGATTCTGAATGGATGATGCAATCTGATTGGTTGAATGAACTTCAGCTCATTCATTCCTAACCCCCCCCCTTCAAATGACAGACAGACACACAGCCTCTTACCTCCAGTAACCATGGTTTCAGCTTGTGGTCTAGCAAGACATCAAAGCCCAGCAGTTCAAAGCAGGCCCCGGAGGAGGCGGAGCCTAAAGAGGAGGCAAACACCTGAAGGTCACCTGAAGGGGACATATAATGCTTTTGGCGGGCAGAATAATATTAAAATGTTTCAAAAAATAACCGCGGTGTCCATAATTGAACATGTTATCCGAACTAGCGATATACACTGATATTGACGATAACTGTGAAAATAAAAAATGAAATATTGATATTGTGCTGAAAATACACATATGATAATATCGTCTAAACAATTCAGCTGAGCCCGACGGACCTGCGTCTAAATATAGCGTGAGGTTTCAGGCTCGAGTGCAGGCTAGACAGAATAAGACCATAGCTTTATGAATGAGAAGGAAATCGACAAACAAACCTTTATTCGTGCGCTGGGGAAACAGGTGGTCGTCGATTGAAGGAGCACCCACCGGTGGGCGCGCGCAGCTCCGGTTGTTATATTAAAATGCCGCAGCTAACGTAATATTTTACTTCTACCAAAAAATGTAAACCTACCTAAAAGCCGTGGTGTGAGAGGATGCACTACTGTTTTAATCTAAAAGAAAATCGACACAAAACATTCTGGAAGTGAAGCGTAATATGGGGACCCAATCGAGGGAACAACACCGGAACGCGACACAGACACGCTCGGTGGATATTGGGCGTCAGTCTCCGAGGTACCCGTGCTGATTGGCTGTGCCTTCCTCACAGCCTTGTGACAGCTACAGTGACCTCCATATTGTCTCTGGCAAAGCCCCCATTAACAAACGGCCCACCCCTTACAGAGCCAACCACGGTGAGATGTCCAAAGACAGTATGCATGTGGGTTTGGACGGACGCTCTGTAGTTTACTGAATGTACCAGAACAGCAGAGTTATTGCTTTTTTTCTTAACTGCTGGGGCGATTTTAAATAAAGGGGATTGCTAGCGGGTTTTGTTTGGACACATTTTCACTGCTGTATGTAATGTAACAAGAATGTACGTAGGCATTTAGCCCATTGTACAGTCTATGCTGTATGTAATTGCTAATGCTTGTTAGCCTGGCATCGCCTGTCTATTACTGTCAGCTCAATTGTGTTCGCTGAGATTACAGTCTTTATTACAGTGGTAACATCACAATGTGCGCTACGATCATGCAAATTGGGGCCCTCCACCACCATGCCATTGTACAGTAAGAGTAGACATAGAGCTTAGCTCCCCCAACTGCCACCAGAGAAGAGATTTGATCAAGGACAACCTCTCTGACATCATAATCATCATCATCTCTAAACTTCCATGTAGAATGTTCAGGGGAATTAAAGTGAAGTAGTTCTATATGACTTTCCACCACTAGATTAAGCACACCAGCATCTCAGACCTCAAACAAATGCACATAAAGGCACGTGCACAAACGCACACGACATACCACCCAACTCTGCTCGGGTTGCACCACACACGCGCACACACACACACACACACACACACACACACACAGGCAGTGTGATATTCTCTGATATTCGCAATTACGCCACAATATCTCCACAAAGAAAACTGTTATTTGCTGCTATATTAACGTATATTATGATTAACATAACCTTAATCCATAACTTAAAATGCTAGCCGCAACCATGGCAACCATCACCTGGCAACGCATGTCGGGGGAAGCAGGTCTGGTAGCTGTGCGTCAGGACGGAGTGGGCGGAGATTAAAGCCTTGATCACCAGGTCCTCGATGGCCAACCACATCTTAGCCACGTCACATGACCGTTCCTCCAGGAGACACGTCAAAGCAGACAACTTCCTGGTTTGTGGATTGATTGGGAGGGGGGGGGCGAAAGGGGTGGGGTAGGGAAAGGAGCAGAGTGTAAATGACCAATCCCATGCCCCGCCCCCTTTTCGCCCTGTCCTCCAATAACAGTTGCGCCAATATGGAACAAACTGAAATTCTGTCAAATTTCTGTATTCCTGTTTTCCTACTTTGCTGTTTTTTTCCAACATAGTTACAGTAACTAACTCAATTGAAAGCCAGCTCAGCATCGCTGCTAGTTTCAAGGGCTTTTCTACGGTGGCCGACAGGTGCAAAACACAACCAAGTCAGGTGCGCAGCAATTAGAAAAACACAACCAAGTCAGGAGCGCGCAGCAAATCGAAAAACACAACCAAGTCAGGAGCGCGCAGCAAATTCAAAAACACAACCAAGTCAGG